>CAUYTI010013671.1:0-50748 GCA_963575145.1 Galago senegalensis | reverse complement strand
ATGATGGCTCCAACCAAAAAAAAAAAAAATGGCCGGGTATTGTGGCGGGCGCCTGTGGTCTGAGCTACTTGGGAGGCAGAGGCAGGAGACTCGCTTGAGCCCAGGAGTTGGAGGTTGCTGTGAGCTGTAATGCCACGGCACTCTACCCAGGGGGACAGCTTGAGGCTCTGTCTCAAAAAAAAAAAAAAAAAAGAAAAAGAAAAATATGAAAAAAAAAAGCTGGACATAGTGGCATGTACCTGTGGTCCCAGCTACTCAGAGGCCAAGGCAAGAAGGTCACAAGCCCAGGATTTTGAGGTCACAGTGAGCTATGATCAGGCCATTGTACTCTAGCCTGGGTGACAAAGAAAGTGATAAACTGTCTTTTTTTTTTTTGAGATGGAGTCTCACTCTGGTGCCCTGAAAAGAGTGCCATGGCATCACAGCTCAAACAACCTCAGGCTATTGGGCTCAAGCAATCCTCTTGCCTCAGCTTTTCTATTTTGAGTAGAGACGGGGTCTCCATATTGCTCAGGCTGGTCTTGAATTCCTGAACTCAAGCAATCCACTCACCTCGGCTTCCCAGAGTGCTAGGATTATAGGCATGAGCCACTACACCTGACTGAAAAACTATTTCTTAAAAAAAAAAAAAAGAAAGAAACCTGGTTTCTTGTACCCTCAATGAATCCCCAACAATAAATTAAAAAAAAAAAAACAAAAAAACCTTCCAAGAAATGGACTAAGAAGAAATTGTTCTTCAAACAGATTTATCTTATCAAAGGGGTCTTTTTTTAGTATTTCATGACACAACTTCCTACCAGTGCCCTTCCTGCTTAGATGGGACCTTAGATGGGAGCTACCAAGCCCGAAGTTGAAGTTCTCACATTACTATGATAATCAGATCAGCTGTGGACTATCCTCACACGTTATGGTAGGGTATTAAAACATGCTGACATTGATGGTTTGTGGCTACAGGAGAAAGAAATATGCCTGTATGAGGCTTATTCCCCTTTTCAATGTGGACAGAGCTTTCTTGAAGAGGAAGAGGTGCTTTTTCTCCTAAATTGCTGGAATGTAAGCCTAGAGTTGCTAAGATTTGGGGAGTGGCTGCCCAAGAATGAAGCCAACCCAGAGGATATCATATGAGCCCCTAGATCTGATCATACCCGAGGTCATCCCTTGTTTACTTTTAGTAAACAAGACAATAAATCCCTTATTTTACCTGAGCCAGTATGAATTAGATTTGTCACTTTTAGCTGATATCTTTTTTTAAAATTTTATTTCAACTTATTACTTTGAAGGTGTTTTTTTTTTATTACTTCTTCCTCCTGTAGTGTTTTCTTGCCCCCCATGTACTTGGGATCACAAGGTCCGGCTGTCTCGTTGTCCTGTTGTTGTTGTGGAAATGGGGTCTCACTCTGGCTCAAGGGGGTCTTCAGCTCTGTCCTCTGAGGACAGGTGATCCACCCGCCTTGGCCTCCCATAGCGCTAGGACTACAGGCATGCTCCACCACGCCCGGCCTAATTTTATCCTTCATGCCATTGTGGCAGCAAAGTTTTGACCTTTAGCTTCTGAATGTTTACTTTGCTGGTTGTCCATTATGATGATGAGTGTTGAGAATAGGTCTGAGGATTTCTAGTAAAGCTGGTCTTGTTGTGGCAAATTTCCTCAGTGTTTGTAGATGTATAAAAGATTTGATTCTCCATCAATTTTGAAGCTTAGTTTAGAAGGATACAGAATTCTGGACTGAAAATCATTTTGTTTAGTAATGTTGAAGGTGGATGACAATTGTCTTCTGGCTTGGAAGGTTTCAACTAAAAAGTCTGTTGTCATCCTAATGACTCTGCCACTGTAGGTCAGTTGGTGCTTACTCTTGGCTGCTTGAAGAATTTTTTCTTTCATCTTGAGTTTAGACAGGTTCGTTACTATGTGTCTTGTAGAACCTCTGTTTCAGTTGAGATACTCTGAGTTTGATATCCATCTGAAAGGAGTGTATTAGGTCTTTAGTAAAACTTGGAAAGTTTTCATTTTTGATAGTCTCCAGTGGGACTTCCATTCCTTTGAGACAATCTCTTCCCCTTCAGGGATCCCTATTATTTATATGTTTGAATGCTTCATGGAGTCTCATAGTATTCTAAGCTTCTGTTCTGCTTTCTCTGTCTTCTTTACTGTCTCTTTAACTGCCTGGGTTAACTCAAAACTTTATCCTCTAGCTCTGAGGATTCTTTCTCCATGGTCTAACCTATTTTTGATATTTTCCACTGCATCTTTACAGTCCCTGATTGTCTCCTTCATTTCTTTTAGCTCCACCATATCCTTTCTATATTCTACATATTTCTCATCTTACTTTTACCTTTTCAGTTTCTAGTCTATTCTTTTTATTGTCTTTATTATTCATAGTTTAAACTCCCTCTCTGTCAAATCCATTCATTTTTTGTAGGTTAAATCTTCTGCAGTAACTGCCACATGATCTATTTGGGGGAATTGATTTGATATGGTTTTTCATGTTGCCTGAATTTTTTTCTATTAGTTCTTCCTCCTGTGTTCTTTTTTCATGTTTACCTCTTTGACCTCCTTTTTTGTTCTCACTTCCTCCTTTGCTTCAGATTTCCTTTTCTCAGTGCTTAGGTATTGAAGTGGCCTCAGCTTGAGCAAAACCAAACTCTTCCTCATGTTTGGAAGGATAAGTCCTTGCAAAAAGCAGGAGTCCTGGCTCTTGATAACAATATGTTGCAATATGTCACCAGGACACCAGGTGGTTCTATGGTATTTTTAGGAGATGGAGAACATAACCAGCATCCTCTATGGTTCTTGTTACTGATGGAGTTGCCTTCAGTGATTGCCTGATTTTTTCCTCAGCATTCAGACCCTGCCAGGTTGGGATCTTAAAGCTCACAAGAATCCTTTAGGGGCAAGTCTCACAGTGCCCCCTGACTTCAGATCCTATGGGGTGTGGGAATCCCTCAACCTGTCCCAAGAGTGGAGTTCTGATCCTGGCAGATGGAATTAAGATGGCTATGCTTTATGCCCTTGTTAAGACGTTCTCAGGACCTTCCCACAAAGGTAGCTCCCTGGCTCTGGAGACCTCAGACTGGCTGCCTTGCCAGTCACCAAACCAGTGGCAAATCCATTCCAACCAGTATTCAAATCTCATTGCTGTATACTGTTCAAATTTGCCCACTTTTCCAAGATTTCCACTCAATGCACAGCTTCCTCCAACAACTGAAAACTCCAGGAAGTCTTCCGTATGTCCCAACCCTCCATAGTGAGCCAGCCAATCCTTGTGTGTCTCAGTCAGTTGCCTAATTTGTCAGATTTCCACTGCTCATACACTGTACATAGTTCCCTGAGCTATGACTCTGGGTAAGGTCCCCACGCCAGGGTTCTCTCTTGTTCCCCAGTCTTTCTAGGAGAGCTGAGCTGAATGATCATTCTGGTCTGCCATCTTGCTCCAACCCCTCTCTAAAGTGTGTAAACTTCTAATTCAGAAATTAATTAAATGCTTTTTCAGATAATATCTATGGGTAAGGAAAAAAAAACTTTCTTGCCATTCCTACTTCCTAACATTCAGGGATATTGGGAAGTCTCAATATCTATCTCTTTAGATACAGATATAGTATTTTACAGTTTATATCAGTCAACATGTTTTTCTGTATTTCTCTATTTCTAAAACTAAAGTCATCAATTCTGGGGCTCCAACTCCCTACACAAAAAGCTTATCAGCCAAGTGATCCTGGTCTCTTCACTTTTTTGACATCATTGGTGCCCTTTGACTTTCCAGATTTGGAAGACAGCTGTTTCCTATAATTAATAATCTCTGAGTTGTTGCATCATTCCTTGTTTAGTTTCATAACTTTTCCTGTGCAACCAGTTTTATACACTAAATTCTCTTTACTTTAGTCAGTAAACATGCTTTTTCCCCTTTAATTAGAAACTGAAGGATACAATAGGTAGGATAGTATTTCTCATGACTCACTCACAAATCAGTGAGTACCAAAAAATTGCCAGTAATGTCAATGCCCTGCTTTTACTAGCTTATTAGCTACATTGATTAGGTGTAATACCTCAGCCATTCTTAGGACATTTCTGAGATATCAAGTTATTATAGATCTTGGGAGGGAATCTATGTCCCTCTCCACTTCATAAGTTTTTTTTTCCCCAAAGTCACATGTAAAATCATCTTTTAATCTCATAATACCCAAGGGAAAGGGGATTGTAACAATACATTATTATTTCTGGAGTCAGCCACATACAATTTTAACATCAGCATCCTTTTATTTGTTCTATGACAATAAAAATATCTGCAATATTTCATCTATATGAAACTATGAAACCTAGAAACAAATACAATTTATAATCAACATTCATCTGATATATACTATTACCATCTCTAGCTTTTCCTTTAAGGTACTTTTTCTCCATAATATTATAAGCCAGAATCATTTCACAGCACTAAGGGTCAAAGTAATATCACAGATTTCAATATTTTGCATTAGAAATAAAATTCAATTGAGATACAGATGTAAACCACCAAATTTGGCAAATTTACAGTATTGGCAAATAGTGGGAAATCATTTCCTTTGGTTTGTAAGAGAAATCCTGGACTTCGACTCCACCAAAAATAAGTAAGGAGAGACTTGGTCCTCAACTGCAGATGTTATCCCAACATTACTCTTTGATCAGACTAGAATTATTTCTTTAAAGTTGGAAGGAATTTCAAAATATCATGATTTAGAGATTGCTTTCCATAAACACTACTTATTTTGGATTCCCTCTACCTCATGTGCACTGTGCTCAAGTTGTAACCATCTTCCTCTTCACTTTTCAGTAACCTCACATTAACTTAAGGTCAGCATACTATAACTGGACCTTGATGATGCTCATAGCTTCAGCTTATTGGTGTACTGTTAAAATCTTTAGCAATCAACTCTCTGGAAAAATAAAGCCACAACTGTAATGTTTGCCAGTGTCCAAAATCTGAATGCTCCTACTGTGTCCAGTTTCATGGCCATGACAGTAATGTAATGTCACTAAAGACAGATTGAGAAGAAATGCAAAGCAGCACATTTTTATGTAATATTTCTGACATGCCAATTCAACAGCGGTAAATAACTTCAAGAGAATTGACAATAGTAAAATGTAGTAAAATATTCACAGAGAGTGATGAGTTTTCACTTGTATTAAATTTAATTTATTTCAAAATGAGTGCATACATTTCAGATTTTACTAGTATCTGTCTTTAACAATACAAAACTCTCTGAAAAATTACCAATTGGTTCTTTTCACTGACCTAGCTGCAGTGAACTACTTATTGTCCTTCTCTTAGATTTTCTGTGGCCTTGACCTCCAAACACAAAGGGCTTGTTAGGTATTGTTTTCTGTGTGATCTATGTACGCTCTCAATTTTCCAGGGCTTGGGAACCATCTCTAGAGATAGTTCTTGTTCCATTTTGAGTGGAACCACTGCTTTGGTTTTACACATCATCCTCTATCCTGTGGGACAGACTAGATGCTAGGGTGGCTGAGTCAAGGCCATTTTGTAAAATATTCCTTAAACTGTGTCTAAGGATTTCTCCTGCATTAGGATCTGCCATTCTTAGCAGCACTGTTGATTGCCTTATAAATTTCCTTTGTCATTTATCCCAGAATGTTTAGTTTCTCTATCTATCTATGTCTTATTCCCAGTTGTAGAAGTAGTTTGTTTTCTTTTTTTCTCATAAATTCTTGTGCTTTTTACTTTTATTTGCTTTTAAATGTGCATGCAATAATGCATTTGGGAAGTCCAGATCATTGTATGAAATGAAGCCTGCCTGCCTATGTGTCATCTGGGCCACAGGCTGCCCTTTCATATTTGGTCAAATGTTATTCTGGCTGTTTCTGTAAAAGCATTTTGAGATGAAAGTAACATTTAAATTTGTAGACTTAATAACTTATATTACCCTCCATAATGTGAGTGGGCCTCATCTAATTATTAAATACAAATAAAAGACTAACTTTCCCCTGAGTAAAAGGCAATTCTCTACCTTAACAGTCTTCTAAAAGAGATACCAGATTTTTTTTTTCTTGTCTTTGACCTCAAACTGAAACATTGGCTTTTCCTGGGTCTCCAGCCTGTCAGTCTTTAGTCAAAAATGACACTATTGGCCTTCCTGATTCTCAGGTGTTTGAATTCAACCTGGAACTAAGCCATCTACTGTCCTGGATCTTCTGCTTGCCGAATCATCCTGCACATCTTTGTGACTTCTCTGCCTTCGTAATCATGTGAGCCAATTCCTTATAATAAATCTTTCTATATATATATATCTATTCTATTGATTCTGTTTCCCTAGAGAAGCCTGACTAAGGCATTGCTTTATGTACTTAATCTTGACTGTTGAATCCAGCACTCCACTACTGCATCTGGTATATGCAATTTTTTTAATATAAGTTCAATTTCTTATTGAGTAAAGCTTTTTAAACATGAAAGGATATTTCCTTTATACTGCAGCAGCACATTTTTTTTTCTTTTTACTATGATCATAGATCTCAATGATTATTTCAATAAGCTTATTTAGTAAAATATTTCCAACGTTGGAAGTGTAGGAGGATATTTTTAAACCAGCATCTAACTTCATAATCATAAGGTTTCACACTTAATCAATCTTAGTTTAAATATTTGACAAATTCAACCCCTCTAAGGAAGACTAAGTCTTTGTTTATATATACTATACAAAATGGAGAGACAGAAAATTTGTTGAGATTTCTTTAAGATGTTTTTGAATTTTCAAAGTATTGTCTAAGATTCAGTTTACTTTGAAGTAGAATTATCTTTTATAAATAAAGAATCAAAGTTCTGAAGGAAGGAGTACAAACTAAAAGTCAGATTTTATGAAAGCTAACCTTGGTTCTAACAATGTCTACCTGTTTCTCTAGTTCACATCTGGGGATATCATTTTTCTCATGTACAAATGCTGGTGTTAACCAAATTATATCTATGTTTTTGGCAATAGCATACATAGAAGATTATTGGTGTTTCTCACTTGTCTAGACTTACCCTATTGATTGTGTCTCAAATTACTTTAAGTATCTGGAAACCACAGAATGATACTGGTTTTCCAACAAAAAATCCAATGGGGAAAGAAATATGATACTCATTTATCATAAGTGAAAATTATTTAAATATCTTCAAATGTTACTGAATCTCTGGGTTTAAATTTGTTCCGCATTTTAACAATCAACGACATTTTTAACTAAATGAGTGAAACTTAAAAGTAGAATTTATATATGTAAAACATACATTCCCAAGTATGTTTTGGAAAATTAGGAGATTTCTGAGCTACTTAAGTAACTTTCAGGATAATTGTCTAGTTGGCCTAACTATACATAATATTAAGAAATGGGTCTACAGTGTCAAAGTCAAGACTGGTGAAGGGTTTGGAAGTTCCTTCACTAATTTTTAATCATCTATTATGTGCTAAGTATCGTGACAATTAATAAGTGCATACTGATTAATGAAGATGACAAAAGAAAGGTCCTCATGGAGCTTTCTATCTACTTACTATACTTATTTTTGACCATGAAGTCTGTAAATTTAACATGGAAATATTGAAGACCCCAGGGTCACAATGTCATGTGTTATATCACACTCCTCTGTTCTTATGAACAAACTTTGTGAAACTCTGTTTAAATCTGGATGAAAGACAAGAACACTTCTTCACTCTTATCCTACCCTGAAATGTCTCCTAACTCTTTTTATATGTCTCATATTTCACTTAAGGAAGAAGATAAGATTTTTTAAATACCATTAAACTGATAAAAGCAGGTACTACATTTGATCTTAGGCAAAAGTCCAAGATATGTGGAAGCACAAAAGAACTCCTGAACAGAAAGAAAAAAGCTAGAGGAATCACAATATCTGACTTCAAAGCTGTAGTAACCAAATCATCAGAGTACTGGCATAAAAATAGACACAAAGACCAAATAGAACAGAATAGAAAACCCAGATATAAATCTACATATGTAATAGACAATTCTTTTTCAATAAAGGTGTCAAGGGAAAGAACTGCTTCTTCAATAAATGGTGCTGGGAAAGTGGATAATCATATGCAGAAGAATGGAACTAGACCTCTATCTTTCACCACATATAAAATCAAATAATGGATTGAAGACTTAAATCTAAGACCTAAAATGGAGAAACTACTGAAAGAAAATTTGGGGGAGATGATGCAGGATATTGGTCTGAGCAAAGATGTTTTTGTGTGTAAGAATTCTAAAGCATAGACAACAAAAACAGAAATTAAAAAATAAGATAATATTAAGCTAAAAAATTTCCACAACAAAGGAAACCACCAACAAAGTGAAGAGAAAACTCACTGACTGGGAGAAAATGTTTGTAAACTAGTCATCTGAAAAGAAATTAAGGACTAGAATACTTAAGAGACTCAAGTCAATAGCAAAACTCCAAATAATCCAATTATAAATGGGCAAAATTTATAGAATAGAATTTTCTCAGAAGAATACACAAATGGCCAAGAGTTATATAAAAAAAGGCTAAACACCAGTAGTCATCAGAGAAATGTAAATTGAACTACAATGAGATATTATCTCGCCTTAGTTAGAATGGCTTTTTCCAAAAAGATAAGGAATAACATGCTGGTTAGGATGTGGAGAAAGGGGAAACTTGCACACTGGTGGTGGAAGTGTAAATTAGTGGCTGTACTTTGAAAAACGTGGATAGAATTAGAGAGCTATGTGCTAAGTGAAATAAGTCAAGTATGGAAAGACAAATATTGCATGTTTTTACTCATATGTGGGAGCTAAAAAAGTGGATCTTATGAAGATAGAAAGGTTGGTTACCAGATACCTAGAAGGGTAGGAAGAAGGTAGTAAATAGACGTTGATTAATGTTATATAGTTCGATACAGAAGAAATAAGACCTAGTGTTGATGATCAGTAGGCTAACTATAGTTAACATTTACTGTTACATTTCAAAACAGCTAAAAGAATATAATTTGAATGTTTCTAGTGTCAAGAAAAGATAAGTATTTAAGGTGATGGATATCTAAATTACCCTGTTTTGGTTAGAATAATGTATCAAGTTATCAATGTACCCTGAAAATATGCACATTTATTATGTATGTATCCAGAAAAAATTAAATTAATATTAATAAAAATTATATTATATATATTATTATATTATATATTGTATTAATATTAATTAAAAATTAATATCTCATTGTAGTTCAATTACATTTCTCTGATGACTACTGGTGTTTAGCCTTAATAATGTATCAAGTTATCAATGTACCCTGAAACTATGTACATTTATTATGTATGTATCCACTGAAACAAATGAAAAAGTAATAACAATATATTTTGATAATTGATACCTGAGATTGT
Organism: Galago senegalensis; assembly: GCA_963575145.1. NCBI lineage: Eukaryota > Metazoa > Chordata > Mammalia > Primates > Galagidae > Galago > Galago senegalensis. Next base: position 41,390 of record CAUYTI010013671.1, on the reverse strand, counting down.
GTAAGCAGCTAAGAGACCATATTTAATTGGAAACAGTGCAATAAATATTGATCATTTAAATATCATCTGCCAATATTTACTTGACCTATATATACAGAGCCAAGCATTGGATATTATTAATAATGTTCAAATGTAAAATCAAATGTAAATACATAGACTAGAGAAAATTCTTGTATAGAACTTCTTTAGCTTTCTAAATTAATTCACCAAAACTCAAATACTATCCTTTATAACACTGGAAATGAAAGCTTTACTTTTTAATAGGAAATCCGCATTTCATTGTAAAAATAGAACACTTCATTCCTGACCTATACACACTTTCAGAAGCAGTAGTTTTTGGAGTGCTGAATACTTAGCATAAAGACATTGAGTCCTGAAAATTCATTTCAGGCATGAGAGACCAACATATATATAAAAATAAAATAACCACTTCCTTGGAGCAAAAGGCTATATTATGAAAACTCTCCAAAGTGATACCTTTTGCCTTATGTTTTGAAATTTTACGTCTGTAAGTACTTAAAAATGAGGAATACATGCAATTTATGCTGATATAATTACAGTTTCTGGTACTACCTGGGGGAGTTTTCAAAGGGGAAAGTAACCAATCATATGGAATTCTGGATTAACCTTGACTGTCAGGACACCCATACGCAAACATCATTACCATTTTACCCTATGACGTTTTTCCTCTGGTATTAATGTACGTATAAGACTGGTAATATTGAGCTGCAAGTTTTGGCTCCAATTTCTTACTTTGGGATTAGTCACATATGGTATATGAACTTTCTATTTTAAAGGTAAAGCTCTTATTTATAACGTAAAGTTTATTTGACAATGAGTTTTTATAAATTAAATTTATGAAGGTTTAAAAAGTACTACATAAGAATTTGCTCTAGTCTGAAGTATTTCTATTTGTTTATATATTTAGAAGGTAGGTCATGGCAGCAGTTGCCAGGGCTAGGTGGTTTCCATTATATCCAAGATGTCTCTCACCTTAAAGATCACAAAAGTCAGAGTATGTTTAATACTGATTGATAACGAATGTCAATCACATTAGGATCTGAACATAACTATTATTTGTTCATGAATGTAAGATGTCTTATTCTTACGACGAGATACTAGTGAACCAATCCCTGGTGTTCATATTGAATTTAAAATCAGATGTTCAGAAAACATGTTTCAGAGAGTTACATGTGTTTATAGATCAAATGATCTCTATGTTTCTATGAATTTTGGTATGAAATGCTCAACTGACAGGGCCTCAAACATTGATTTGTGGTTTGTGAAAGAGAAGAGAAGGGTAATTTGACACACACAGCTAATGGACCAGTAAAGATCTGTACACTCCTTAGGTGGTTTGCAACTAGGTGGGGCTGTGCGGCTGCCTCTTCACTAATGGATTTAAGTGGGAATGATGTGTACCTCTTCAGGAACAAAGCAGTTAAGAAATAGGTGTACCTTTTTTCTGTTCTCCTTTTTGCAAGTACAGAAGAAAAAGGTGCCCAAGACCTGGGTAAGGACAGGATTACCAAAGGCTGTTAAACCAGAAAACCCCAACTGAATGTATAAGAGTCAGAGAAATATCTATGACTTCAAGTTATTGAACTACGGAGGTTTGGTGATTTTACTAAAATATTACTTAACCTTTCTAATACAGAATTTAACTTTTTTGCTGAGACGGCACTTGCTCAAGATGTTTGATTGAGGAATAATGCCTCAAATTTGGCTGTGGCCTCTCAATAGATAGTATTCTCATTTATGCGTTATGAAACCCTATGAATTAGTTAGAGGGTAAATCCAGACGAATGTTACTGTGGAAAGAGGCTGGAGAATCTTCCCTCAGAGACATGCTGCTGACAAGTGTCACGGTGGAGTGGAGACTTCTAACTCAGGCATCAGAATCTAATGCCCACATATATTCCCAATGCTATTCTACTTCAGAAAGCCTATAGTTAGCAGCTCCAGTGTATCCATGAGGAATACAAACGCAATCTTACATATTACAAATGCATCATATATTTCATCAAAATATATGATATACAGGAAAATATTAATATCATAAATGTTTAGCTTCAAACATATTTGGAAATTAAGCACACTTAATATAACTAGAGCCTAGATAAGAGCCATGCTGTTCCCCAAACCTGTGATGTTCCTGTCATACGCCCAGTTACTAATTCCTCTGAGATTGACTCTAACTTTTAAACTATAGGCTAGTTTACTGCATCATAGTTTATGTAAGTTCAATAAAGACATCTTTTTCTCTTTTGCGAGACTATTATTTGGGAGAGGGAATATTACATTTAAGAAATTCATCCATATTGTTGTATATAGTTGAAAGATGTTTAAATTGCTATAAGTTATCTTCCTGTTTGCATAAAAAACATCCTACTGATAATGGACATTTGGGGGGCTTTCAGTTTGGGTTTATTAGGAATAATCAGTATCAGTTTAAATATTTTTAGTTACATGAATTGTTTTTAATAATGCTGGAGTCATGGTTATAAATGTTCCTGTTACTCAGACAGTGTTCATTGTACTTGATCAGTGGCAGTTTTGAGTCCCACATTTTACCAAATGAGCATACAACAAGAAGACCAAAGGGTATGGAAATAAAATCCCAGCTGGGTACTCAATAGTCTATGTTTTTTAAATTGTAAGACACAGGAATCTTAATTTTAAATTTCCTTTTATAGAAAGTACAGAAAATGTATTACAAAAAGAGTTACAGAAAATAGCACACATTTCAAAGGTGGAAATTACCAACTTAGTATAGGCAAACGGCTATGAATTTTGAAAAAGTAGATTTTACTTTATATCACAGGAACTTTGTTTAAATAACTTTCAAGGTTGAGCTTTGTGATCTGTGTGATGGGGTTCTAGTCCCACCAAGATAATAAAATTTATGTAAACACCCTTTGGAATCTTTGTGTGTGTGTGTGTGTGTGTGCGTGTGTGAGATATGTCATTCTCTCACTCCTGCTACAGTGCAGTAGCATTCTCATAGCTCACTGCAAATTCAATTTCCTGGGCTCAAGTGATCCTCCTGCCTCAGCCTCCAAAGTATGGAATCTGAAAAGCACTATATAAATATTCATCATTATTAGGGATAGATTTACAAAGCAAAGAGATATTAATGCTAAATATTTGTGACAGGTGAAACAGATCTAAGGGCAGATCTATTTGGCTTTTCTCTGGTTAATTTACTTTCTTCTTTCTTTGGTTTTGAGTACACTTTTATATCATTTGCTTAGTTAGACAACAAGAGAGTAAAAAAGAGAGAAAAAAGAAAGCTATCCAAGAAACATTAAGCTTTAAATTCTTACCGGGAACTAGGCAGGCTCTCCACAGATCAAGATGTTATGGATTTCAACATCCATTTCTCCCTTCTCTAGGGACTCATAAACTGGCTAGATGTCCTCTAATTTCCACCCTGGACATTAAAGGGCCCTCGTGTGTTGCCAGCATGTGATTATGCCCTCCCCAAGGGATCTGCAATTCAGGCACTGTCTCCTATTCTCCCTGCTACAGCAGAAGTGCACTGCAATCACAGGCAAATTTATAGGTCAATGAGTTGAAAATTGGTTGTCTTTACGTTTCTGACTTTTAAATACATTTTGAACAAATTAGTTAGAATGTAAAACAGGTTGGGATTTAAAAAATGAGAGTTGCCACCTTGCATTAATATTCACAGTATTGCCTACTTATTTTTAGTTTCTGGATTAATGTAGCATTGACATGGCTCCTGTCTCTGTCAATAAGAAAAGTATAATAAAATGAATAAATGCAAACCAAAGAATTTGCAAGTCGCATGATAAGTGTGATTTTTTTTTTAAGTTAAAAAATGATGTACATTTGGGAACAAACTAACTTGAAGATTTTAAAAGCCAATTTCAGCTGAGCTGCTGGGGTTTGTTTGAAATCTACCACTGACTGAGGTGTGAAACTTATATTTGATACAGTAAATCTTGTCGACTGTTATTTTAAAGGACTGAAATGTGCTTTTATAGCAAAATCGTCTCAAATAAAAAATACATTTTTACAATCTCACTGTGTCATAAACTTTCATGTCAGATTTTAGCTCCACATATATGCAGAAGATGCATTATGCAGGACTAGGAAGGAGGCATAACTTGTTTCAGTTTCCATTATGAGAAAGAGAGAGAGGAAGAACAATGTTCTATACCGTTCATGTGACCAAAACATTAAATATTACATAGTTGATCAGAAAGGACGGATAAGCTTATCTTGAGTCATTACAATATTGATTACTGCCGCAGAATAGCTCTTTTATTTAATATTCTGTAACACCATTGATGTACAGAGTTCTATGCAATATGGTTATAATTTCTTCCTCTTTACCATAATTCCCAAATGTAGTATTTAAAAACTCCAGGTCAAAATTCTGTAAGAGTGGTGTACCTAATTTATATCATCCCCTCACTAAGATTTCAAAAATAGAGTTTTGTGGAAAATGTTTTGAAGCAATAGTTTTGTAAATTGTAGCTCTCTTCATTGTGATAGGTAGTCTTAGCTCCAGTTGGAAAGCAGTTTAGCAGTTTCTATTAGTGAGATTATAATGTCTTCTCATGTGAGTCTGTGAAATATGAGGATGCAGGGTGGAAATGACAGCAGATCCCTAACATTGATTAACCATTGGCATACTGTGTACTAATAGATCATGGGCAAAATGCATATTAACAGATTTCAGTGACAGAGAAGAGATTGGCAGGCAGTTTTTGTATTGGTGGGCATTTCATTTGAGAACATAGGAGTGTGTTTATTTACTGACTTCAGATACTGGGGCACTTAAGAAAGGCATTTAAAAAAATAATTAGGCTGCGAAAAGAACTATAAGACATTGGTTACTTGTGAAAAAAACCAAACAATAAAATATGTTTAGCATTTCTTTAAAGACATCCTCAGCCTTTAGACTTAGCTTATGGGAGTCAGTCTGTGTGTGTGTATGTAAATGGTTGTGTGTGTATACATATATATATATATATATATATATATATAGATCTATAGATCTATACATATGTACATGCATATACATATATATATGATGTTCTTAATATTTTTATCTTACATTGTCACTACAAAGTACACTTAGGGAATTCAAACAGAATAAGAAATGTGAAAGTGCTTAAAGTTGGAAGTTAAAAACTAAAAATCCTGACTCTTGTGCCTATTATTGTGCTTGGTATTTTTTTACATTTCTTTTCTTTTTTTTGTTTTTTTGTTTTTTTGCAGTTTCTGGCTGGGGCTGGGTTTGAACCCACCACCTCTGGCACCCTACCCTTTGAGCCACCGGCACCGCCCATATTTTTTACATTTCTGAATTCATTGATTCTTGGAACAGCTTTGTGTGGTTATTTTAGCAAGAAATGAGGGACTAAATGTAATGATTTTCACTTGATATGTAAGTTTATGCTGCTAAAATAAAGAGCTAGGCTTTTAATCTAGGCTATCATGACAAACTGAAGGTCCTTTCCCAATACCTAAGAATTCTGAGGACATTCTAGCATTGTTATGATATTGTGTAATGAACCCCTTGATTGAGATGTAATAATGTAATTATAGAATGCTACTGGATTACTAATAAGGTGGTCGTGTCCAATAAGAAATTGTAATAATAAAATAAGTAAAAGAGAAAGAAAGGACTAAAAAGCGTTTGTGATTTAGAGAAAAAAGCTCCTCGTGAATAGGTATAAAAGCTCTGTGAATAGACAAAAACATTTGTGTGAATAGACAAAGAATAATTCTTATGATTTACCTGTGTTATTTAGGGAAGTAGTACAGCAAATTATTTCTAATCTAAACAAACTACTAAGAGTTAGTTTTAAATGCTGCTGAATTCAACTTTAAAAATATTGAGAGACAGTTCTTATCTGTGTGAGCAGAAAGAGTACGAAAGCACGATTTCCACAATTACACACTGAAAAAAATCAGTCCATACATCACTAAGATTCTTAATTAGTTTTGCTAAGGTGACAACTAGAACTATATAACCAACGAGATTTCACTTAAATGTAATATGATTCCACAAATATTTACTGAACTCTTACTCATGTAATGCTTTGTTTCATGGATTGTGGATTTATAGCTAATAAAAAATGATAATGGATCTCACTGACCTTACGTCCAAGTTAGATACATCATCCACACCATCATCTTCATTATCACCATCGGGAACACATTGCTATAGTCCTTATGGTACGGCAGACAATGCTCCAGGTGCTTTAGATTTATTGATCAACCTAATTCTCACAAATGCGTTACCCTAATTTTAAAAATGAAAAAACTGAGGCACAAATAATCACACATTATTCAAATGACACATTATTTGTTGTCTAAGTATTTATTCTCTTGATCTTTATGTCATACCACAAAAAGTATTTAAAAACTCATGTCAGGGCTTAGTGCCCATAGCTCAGTGGCTAGGGCGCTGGCCACATACATTGGGGCTAGCAGGTTCAAACCTGGCCCAGGCCTGATAAACAACAATGACAACAACAACAACAATATAGCTGGGTGTTGTGGTGGGTGTCTATAATCTCAGCTACTTGAGAGGCTGAGGTAAGAGAATCACTTAAGCCCGAGAGATTGAGGTTGCTGTTAGCTGTGACACCATGGCACTCTACCAAGGGTGACATAGTGAGACTGTCTCAGAAAAACAAAATAAAACAAAAAAACTCATGGCCGAATTCAACAAGACCCACAGAAAAAACACACCACATTCTGTGAATGAAAATTTTAATGGTGGATAGTTGTGACAGTAGATGATAAATAGCATTTAATACATCGTGGATGGTACCAGGAAAAGTAAGATGGCAGATAACTGGCTGTGTCTGGGTGTTCCCTGGTCACTGATTGATTCCCAGTTAAAGAATGAATACTGGTACCAAGTCAACCCAATGACAGAGTGATCACAGACACAAAGCAAATCACATACACACACACATTTTTATTCCACAGCAAAAGTATGTCTCAAAGGGAGAGATGGGTCATTCTCCATGAGTGGAGAAAGACCCTGAAGTCTGAGCACTCACTGCCTTTCATAAGCTCACTAGTTAGTCCCACTTTTCTCCTGGCAGGATTGGATACTATTTCCCACTCTGGGGATGATTGACAAGTTGGAGGCATATAACAGGTTACATAACAAGTTATACAACAGTTTCCTTACTGCACATGTGTCCTCCTAGAGTCCTTCATAAAAATTCTAACTATGCTATGCTAATTAAATGGAAATGAGCCCCATGTCAGATAAAGGTCAGTAGGAGCTCCTTACTATGTGTGTTTCCACCAGGGAACAGTTCTTTGCTGCATTTTGGTTCTTCACTCTAATTCAGTTCTTCCTCTCCACCCTGAGCTACTTCCTTGCCAAGGGCTTACCTCCTTATCTTTTCTTTTTTTTTTTTTATTCATAGAGACAGTGTCTCACTTTGTGGCCCTCAGTAGAGTGCCCTGGCATCACATAGCTCACAGTAACCTCTAATTCCTGGGCTTAGGCAACTCTCCTGCCTCAGCCTCTGGAGTAGCTGGGACTACAGACGCCTACCACAATACCTGGCTGTTTTTTTGTTGCAGTTTGGGGCCAGGTTTGAACTCACCGCCCTCAGTACATGGGATGGGTACCCTACCCACTGAGCCACAAGTTCTGCCCCCTACCTCCTTATCTTACCCCTGCCAGACATTAACAGAGAATTTTAGGTTGCTCTAATGCCATGCACATTTTAGGTTGGCTAAAATGTCTAATATATCTAAAGAGTCTTGAAGGGTAAGGCCATTAATTAATGATAGAATTAGAGGGGTATTGGGGAGCATTCACGATGAAGAATTAGGAATATATTTGATAGGTAATAAGTTATAACCTTTTGAGGATATGGCAATATTTGTGGCTTCATACAGACAAGGATATCAAAGTTCTGGAGAAAAGGAACATAGTTGAGTCTAAATCAGGAGGTGGGGAAACTTTTCGTTTTGGAAGGCTGCATTAATTTAGCTCTAATCCAATAAAGTTGTATTTAAAATTGCATTGGGATATACTTTAAAATGTACATCATTTTGTAAAAATCTAATTACTATGTATTTAATAATTTCCAAAAATATAAACCATTTGTGAAATTTAAAATTCACAACATTTTAATGACTATTATGTTTGCTTTTTATTGGAGAGCATTTGAATATTTGGGTGCAGCATGGAGGTCCACAGTTTCAGTTAATCTTCTACATGGGTATCAGTCATTTGTGGCCATAAGGGCAACTTGATGTGGTTTAGGTAAGACAATGTAGAGTCACAGCAGTAAGTGATTGAAAAGCAAGAAAGTTGGGGAATGTTGCTGAAGGTGTTGGTTTTCTACTGCATTTTCCCTATTTCAACAGGATCTTCCTTAGCATCAAACAATGTCTTTAAAATGTCATGTATGTGAGCTCAATAAATTCCATTTGTAATTCTTTAGATGCCTTGGTGATATCAAGTAGGTGAGGCTGAAATGCCAATTTAAGTGTTATGTTATGGTTTTAAAAATCAGTGAATCTTTCAGTGTATTCTCCACTTAATATGTCCATAACAGCTGCATATTCTTCAAATGATTTGCATATGTACCTAGTTCATCAGTGACCTTTGGTAACTGAGGAAAATGTTCATCTGAAATTTCTTTGTGAAGAATAAGTATTTGGAAAAAATACAGTCATTTTGAATTGCTTGGATTTTTTTTTTTTTTTTTGCTACAAGTCATATATAGAATTAGATTTACCTTGCAAAGAAATATTCAAGTTGTTTTGATTTTCCATGTTATCACAAGGAAATGCTACATTTCTATAGAAATCTTATTTTAATAATTCACACTGCTGATTCTGCTCTTCATAAAATTTAACTATCTGTTCTTACCAAGATAAAATTATGGCTAACATTTGTCCCTGTGATAGCCAATGCACTTTACAATGATAGGGCAATCCACACTGAATACTTCTTCCTTTGACTTTAGCTTCCTTCAACTTTACCGAACTGATGACTCCATGTTGCACTTGCATGAATATAGTTAACAATACTAATAACTTATTGTAATGTGTCACTTAAAATAGTAACTTTAGCACAGAGATTTTGCTGATATACAATGAAAAGAAATGAGAGCATATGGATCTGTTAAATATTTTTTTTTAAAAGTATCACTCTGTTGCTCCAGGGTAGAATGCTGTGGCATCAGCCTAACTCACAGCATCCTCAAACTCCTGGGTTCAACTGATCTTCCCGTTCAGCCTCCAGAGTAGCTGGGATTATAAGTGACTGTCACAATTCCTGGATAATTTTTCTATTTTTAGTAGAGCCTGAGTCTTGTTTTCCTCAGGCTGGTTTTGAGCTCCTGAGCTCAGGTGAAGCCCCAGCCTTCCTATCCCCAAAGTCCTAAGGATTACAGGCATGAGCAACTTTGCTGGCCTGTTAATACTTTTTTTATTTGTGCAATAAACTCTTCATGTTTTCCTGCCTTGGAAGGTGCACCGTCTGTACATACACTCACTAAGTTTACCAAATTCAGTTCAACTTCATGACATTTATCTTGAAAGTTGCTGAAGATATCTATTCCCCATGTTCTGTTCACAAAAGTGATTCTTCACAGTGAAGAAAATTATCTGCTATGACCTGAACGAAGTATAAAACTTGGGCTAACTCTGTAGTATCAGTTGATTTATTCAAAGTGATTAAACAATACAGTAGAGCCACTGTACGCTGACCACCTAAACATCTGTAACAAACTGGGCAAAATACAAAGGAGATCAACATAAGGAACTTCCATTGAGTACATGTGGTGCATTTTTGGTCTATGAAAATTAAGTCGATTTAAGTAGGTGGTCAATGTAAGGAAGTGGTCATCTGTGGAGTTCTACTGTAAGTATTTTCCTTTTGAAGAACTGCATGAAGTGGTTCTGTTAAGTTGCCTGTCATCTTGAAAAAGACAATTGTTTGTACTTTGAAACATTATCTGGGTCTAAGCATCCTTCAACTTTAATATTACATTCTTTCACAATTTCTACATCATTGAATGGCTTCCCTTTTCCCCTAAGTATATAAGTTACTTTGTAAGTTGCTTCAGTGGCATTATTTCCTGGTCTTAATGCTGTTTGAAAGAATTGTCTTTGCTTTTAATTTTCATCATTTTATTTCTATAGTACAACCTTTTGTATGTACTTCTCTCTCTAATTTCAAGAATTCATAGTCCTTATGAGTGTTTTAATGATGACGAGCAATGAATTTTTTGTTGATATGGCAGCATCACAAAGCAAGAAAATCATCTTGTCTTTAACAGAAACAATATTGCAATTCCCAATCCTCATTAAAAAGTCTGTTTTCTTCCTTCAACCTTCCCTTGGTCTTCTTTGACATGATGGGCTGTTAAGCAGACAAAATTAAAAAGTACTGTCAAGTTATGCTTCTATTCACCATTTCCACTTCAAACAGAAGTGCAGTGCATAGTTATTGAAAGCTGATAACAAACTGGTGTACTTGACCCCCATAAGCTTTCACCTACTGGCCAGTTTCCTGGAGTAGTGCGCCAGTCAGGCAGGGGAATTTAGAACGAAATCACAAATGTAACAGCTATTAATTTAGCCCTTCTGGCTCACTAATGTTATAGTTGTGTTGATAAATCTGAGAGGATTATATCCTTGAAACTTATTTTATTCTTTGATTTTAAAATATGTTTATTTTACAAGTAAAATAAAAATATAAAAGATGAACAAAAATGTGTTAATTAAAATAAAAGAATTTGTTCTATAAATTTGTATCTAGCCACTTAACTAGAGGGCCACAGATCTAAAGAATCTATTAAAGCAGACAATGTGGAGTAGATCTCAATACAGTGAAAGTATGTAAGGTTCAGAAAATGAACAGTTTCAACAGCGAGCCTTTCATCAATACAGAGCTAGTAACACAGTGTGGTTCTAATCCCCAGGTAGAGATTGTCAATCCATTGTTTTCTTCTTTATTTCTCTTAGCTGTATTCTTCCTTTGCCTAACTTGATTTTAGATAGTGGGATCAATGGGTACAGTTTTAAATATCAGTCCTCAATCTCATAAAGAGTGTCACATTATTATACTTGGATTTTGCCACTTTCAAAATGGTCCCTGATATTTAACTTACACTTCAGATATAACCATATTTCTGAGAGAAAGGTATCAACTTGGCATTGTTTTGTTCTTCAGAGTCATTGAGTATCCACATTCTTTTGGTTAACAATATTTAGTCTCTTTAATTTCCTAAGTCTCAAATTGCTAAAAAGTAAAATTAGAGGCTATTCAAAGGTTAGATAGGAAATATACCAAAAAACAGAAGTGGTACAAAGAAGACAATATAATATGAATAACAGTGATATAGGAGTATACTCTATAAAGTGTGTTTTTTTTTTTTTTACCATCTTCCTTATAACATACCTATTGACCTAATTTCTACATATTTACTCAAAATTTGGCCCTTGGACTAGAAGTATTGTCTTTATCTGGAGACTTATTAAAATAAGGTACTTCAGTCCCATCTCAGACACACTGAATCAGAGTATGTATTTTAACAGGATCCCTAGGTTAGAGAAGTACTTTGGGTAAGAGTTGATAAGAATTGACCTGGACGACAACTAAAAGTAGAAATCGAAAAATGATAGAGGATACTGATTCTCTCCTGAAATTAAGGTCAAATTAACAATGCAATGAAATAACATAGGTAGGGAGGGGATTTCAGCTGCTATTACGTAGGTACTAGGCAAAACTTCCCTAATGTTACAACATTTGAGCACAATTATAAACAAGGTTAAAGAACAATTAATGTGGACAGAGACATTCTAGGCAGAGACAATGACAGCAAGTGCTAAGTCCCTGTCCTATTGTATATGAAATAAATATAACTTCTGGTTCTCAAATTTAGGGAAAGAAAACCTCCTTTTCTATCACAAAATCCCTTTCATGAAGTTACAGCAGCCCATTCGATGAATAGTGGAAGGGTATGCATGTATATAAATAATGAATATTGTGTATACAGTAGTCTTTTTCATACCTATGAAATGAAATGTGCTTTATACTATGTATGTATAACAAAGAGACCTGCTCATGGTTCTTCAGATTTTATGACATATTCTAAAACAGAAATGAAAAATCAATGAAAAAAATTTTTATATTAACCACTAAATATATTAAGTAAATCAATTAAGTATTGTCATGGAGAATTTTAAAATAATTGAATGAGTTAAACTTCATTTTTCAAAGGATGGGGGAAGAAAAAAAATTCAAATTGAAATTTTTTCAATTTAGGAAAAAAATGTTAGCTTATGTTCAGCGAGTATAACAATAAATGCTCACATAGATGCAATTTAGACATACACATTTCAAATATGTATATTGAGATTGTGGCAGCTTCATGGTGAAAGTAAAGGGAAGATCAATCAAGAAAAGGATGGCAGAAAGTAAAGGAAAAATAAAAATAGAAAACAGAAGGAAGGAATGCTTAAGGGAAAAGAAGGAAAAGGAGAGAAGAAATGGAAGTATAGAATATGGATGGTGCCTGTGGCTCAAAAGGGTAGGGCACCAGCCCTAGGTGGTGGGTTCAAACCCAGCCCTGGCCCCCCAAAAACAACAACAAAAAGTAGTAGTGTGTGAAAGAAACAAATGATTGAGTAAGCATGCAAAACTTAGGGGAAGAAGAGTGAAAAGTCAGTTGGTTCTGACAGAGGCACTTAGTTCCCCTAATAATTGGAAGAGTGGATGATATTATTTTTTGTGTCATCTCACTTTCAACCTGCCTATGCATTAAAGTAGTTTAAATTGTTGCTCCTGTCTTTAGGAATGAATTGCTGAGCACAATTCTTTAACTGATTTTTACCAGGATCACTTTCAAGGCCCTTCTCTAAATGGGAATCTCTGTGTACTCCTTTAGAAATGACAGAATGTTCTGATCTATACCGGTACCAGAGCAATTTTACAACATTGATTGAATGTTTGACTGAATTTCAGAAAGGGTTTGCTGCAAAAGTCTAACTCCACAGTAAGTGAAGACATGGTGTCGTTCATGTTTATGTCTAGTTGTCTTTCAAATACCAGATAGAGTCAACACCCTGGGCCTTACCTTAGTGCAACCATTCTCTTATTAATCTTCTAAGCAACAGACATAGAAAGATATTACCAGGCTTTATGAATGAAATGAAATAACACAGGGAGGGAGAGAATTTCAGCTGCTGTTATTCAGGTACTAGGGAAAGCTTGATTTTGATTTCAAGGTTGATGTTCCTGTTACACTTTCTCATCTTCATTATTTTATGTATATTCTTTATGGGGTAGTTGCTTGGTGGTCTGATAAAAAGAGGTCAGCTTAGATTGGAATAAAATAAGAAAAGATTATGAAGTTTTCTTTAAAGGGCTCCAGAAAGCTAGTGAAAAATAGCCCTCCCAGCCATTGTGAATGTCTTTGTTTTGATTTCTTTTAGCATTATATATTCATAGAATTAGTGGCACAGGTATTCCTTATTTCTCTCTTTTCAACTGAATGTCTATGAGAATATATGTTTTGGCTTCTTAAATATCAGTGAGTTTCATGTAAATTTGAAGAAGTAGTAACTAGTAAAAGTGGGAAGCTTGGATAATCATGTAACCATATAACAATAGAAATTTTGGTTTAATCTTCTCCTTTCTATAACTTCCTCCTATTCCATTTTTCTCTCCTCTTAAAAAGCTACTATAGGATATGCCTCAGCAAAACAAGGGAGGAAACTAAAAATAGAAGGATGTGAGATCCAGCAAGAGGAGGATCCAAAGAAATAGAGCACTGGTGTTCCAGTCTTACCAATATATGGTGTTCCAGTCTTAACCACCCCTTATGCCCAGAAAGGAGTCAGTGTAGACTTGAGGAGGAGGATGGAGAGGATGTCAGTGTACTCTACTGGAGTAGTCACAATCATAGACCAAAAAAAGAAAAATAAGAATTCTGTCTGGTCAGTTGGAAAATTTGCTTATAGGCTAATTTGTAAATTTATTATATTTGCTAAAAGATCTATTGTAACATTGGGAAAATATAGTAATGACTCCAAAGAAAAATGGAAAAATAGGAGATGTGATGCAATTGTTAATTCCATGGGGAAAAGGTAAGAGAAAAGAAATGCAGTTGTGAACTAAAATACAATCTTAAGCAGCTAACTGACTGGACCCCCTCTTGGTCAAGAAGTTTCCTAAAACCAAGTTGCTAGCCATGGGAAAGGATATCAGACCTGCTGTCTCATGCACATTTCCCCTTCTTAGAGTTGTCCTTTGTGCTGTGTTAACAGGCCTAAAGCTGTACAAGACTTCCCTGCAGCTCTTTCATATATACAACAAACCACCTGAGTCTGGGCAGATGTGTTGTAGTTTGTCTGTGATTAACAGATCCTTACCTTAACTCAGTGTTTCTTTTAGCTGACTCCTGACTCCTTAGATGAAGGTCTATTAGACAGAGCCTAATTCTTTCAGCCAATGGTCAGACATAGAATTTTTAAACCCACCTGTGACCTGTGGGGCCTCGCTTTGAGATGTCCCACCTTTTCAGGCCAAACCAATGTACACCTTCCATGCAACTGATTTATAATTTCACCTGTAATTCCTGTCTCCTTGATAAGTAAACTGTAATCCCACCAAAACCTTAATGCTCAAGGCTACTTGGGTGTGGCTCTGGGTCATGGTCCTCAAATTTGACTCAGAAGAAACCTCTTTAAAATATTTTACAGAGGTGATTTCTTTTCTGTTGACACAATCCAAGTATATGATAAGAAGTCAGGTTAAATAATGACTTTGAGTTTGAAAATGTTATAAATAGATCGAAAGGATAAGGGGAAGGGAAATGTATGTCTGTGCATGCAAATGTGTTCATATGCATATAATGTATCTAACTAAGAGCAGAGTGGATTTAATTATTATAATAGAAATAAACTGATAATATCTAAAATTGATGATTGAAGAAATAATAATTGTTAGCCAATAGTAATTAATAGCCTGTTTTTAAAAAGTAGATAGAAGAAATAATCAAAATAATTAAAACTGGGTGGTGCCTGTAGCTCAAAGGATTAGGGCACCAGCCCCATATGCCAGAGATGGTGGGTTCAAAGCCAGCCCTGGCCAAAAAACTGCAAAAAAATAAAAAATAATAAAAATAATAATTAAAACTTTTGGAGAGGAGGTCAGTCCTTAGAAAAAAGTGGGAGGGAGCTACTATTAACATTACAAACTTTTAGAAAATATGTGACTTAAAATTATGTTTATTAATTACTTTAGTATGAAATTTAGAACAGCTTTTAAAATAAGCATAAACTACTCCCAGTAGTAAGTTTTTAACCCACTAATAGAAAGGTAGGTTATTTTTATGCTATTCATGATTTTGAGACAAAATATTCTTTGTGTGCTTAAGAAAAGGCTCCCAATCTTTATTTGTTATAAATGAAATTTTTTATATGGAAGTTTTTTTTAATATTATAAGGAAGTGGGTAAAGATTTTGGCATAAGATTTGAATATATGGCATCCAATCAGAGGGCTGTATGTTGTCCATATTTTGAAGAATTTTCTAAAGAAATGAGCTGAGTTGGTAAATATATCACACTAGCCCTGAGAGAAATTGTGTGTGTGTGAGAGTGAGAGAGAGAGAGAGAGAGAGAGATGGTAGTGGGGGAAGGAGGAATGAAGCCCAGGGAAAGGGTAGACAACGTGACAAGAATCACATAACTTCCCTGTACTGGAAGGATTACTACTGATGCTTTTGATCAGCAGGGCTTATGGATGACTTGTGTTCCACTCCATAGCACTGTTTACTTTGGGGTAATGCGTTATCCTAGGAAACTATCTCTTTGTGTCATCACATTGGTCCAGTGGCTCTTCTTTTTTAAGGCTTTACCAGTTACACTGACAGCATCGCTGCGTCATTTCTAATTTCTTTCTCTTTGTTCTCTCTCTGAGTGGTTCATGGCTTGCTTAGGTCCCTTCCAGCCTATTTCCAGTGTATTGTTCAGAGAAGCAGCCTCGGGGGCGAGGCTCCCAGCATCAGCACACAAAGAGCTTAATTTAAATCCTCTCTCTCCTGATTCAGGGGTCCAGCTTTGAACCCACCTCTTAATCACCGCATAGACCACTCCTTCTACCTCACAAGATTTTCTTTCTTCTTAATTCTTTTGTTAAGTGCCTTGATTTAGTTATTTTGATTGTGTTCACATTCCTGTTTGTTTGATTATGATTTGACCTTGCGATTACAATTTTTTTCTTTTGGTGCACCACATGCTATGGCACCAAGAAAAGGATTGCTGAGTGTTAAGTGCTCTGGAAATATTTAGAGGTCAATGGCTCTCTAAAAATACAGCACCTGTAACACTGATTTGCAAAATACATGTGCTTTTAAAACCAAGTACTTTCATAAATGATCTCTGAAGGGGTAACTTATTTCATGCTGTGGGAACGGGATATTACTAGTATGTTGAGGGTGACTGCATAATACTACCCAGTTCCCTTT
Organism: Galago senegalensis; assembly: GCA_963575145.1. NCBI lineage: Eukaryota > Metazoa > Chordata > Mammalia > Primates > Galagidae > Galago > Galago senegalensis. Next base: position 24,887 of record CAUYTI010013671.1, on the reverse strand, counting down.
GGGGTTGAGAAGAAATGTGGAATCAATTAATTATTCATTAATATGCTTAGAAAGATCCAATATCAGTTTTAATCAAAACCACATAACTGACTTTTTTTTTTTTAACAGAATAACTAGTGACAGAGACAGCCAGTGTCTTTGTTTTGCCTACTACAAGCCCCTCTGTCTTACTGACTGGATAATGACATTTACAAATATTAACTTAATTCAGTTCAATCCAATTCACTAAATAATGGTGTTCCGATTACATTGTGCCAAGTATAATTCTTGCAATACAAATTTGACTATAATTTAGATCCTGTCTTAGAGGAGTCATAGCCTAGCAGGGATAATAAATATTTTATTAATTAAGTATAACAGGTTGTTACCGATAGAGGAAATGAAACACAAAAAATTCCCTGGAGTTAATGTGCTTTTAAATATATATGCACAGTTTAAAGTTCTTATTTTGAAACCTTCCAAAATGCTTTGTTCACTCATGAATCTCTTCTCTCCATTTATTTTTATTTTTATTTATTGTTTCTAGTGATTTGAGGTGGCAGAATTCTTTAGCTCATTGAGTCAGTGGAAATGGATTTAGAAATATTAATTCTTTTGTGTAAATACACTTTCTTCGTTAAAACCTGCTAGAACATGGTGCTATGTCTCCCCTCAGGAGCTTCCTGTTTACCCAAAAGCACTACTTTCAGCATCCAGTTTAAGATGTTTCCTTACTTGTCTGTAGTTGGCATTGTCCAGAAAAGCATCACCACTATTGTATTTTCTCCTTGAATGTAAGTGTTGGCAAGAGTAGCTTCTAATGCAATTATGTTGGTTCCAGTGTGCCAATGGGTAAACCTCTCCAAAGTCATTTAAATTAATCAAGAAGGCAAAATGTTAGTAAGTCAATATTCAAAATAAGCAAGGGGAATTTGTATACTATGTATCACCCACGTCTGTAAAACTGGGCCTAATCAGTGGAATAGCAATATGAAATGTGGCTTGGGTTGAAGGCAATGTTGGATGGCAGGCTTGATCTAATGAAGTCAGCAATTAAACATAATCAGAAGAAAGAGTTGTTTAAATTTGTTTCTCTGCTTCACTTTGTTGGAACACCCTTCTGCACAGCACATTCAAAATTACAACGCTTTTGTGTATTTAGCTTAATTAAATATTTAATCAAATGTCATCTATCTATTATTTTCACTCTACAATTTTCCATCCCATCTGGAAGAGTTAGCTAATTTTTCACATTTCTGTTGACTTTCTGAAAATTAAACATTATCATTTTATGCTTCTATCTATGTTTTGGTTGTTACAAAATGTTTCCCTCCCTCATTGCCTTCAGCTTTGCAGGGAAAAGCAAGTGGAATTAGTAATCACAGCATTTAAAAGCTCACTTGATCTGAATGAAAAGCTCCGGACACATTCAAGTTGAAAATGAAATTGCTATGCCTTCTTGTGATTTTCACTTGTAGAAGGTATAAAATGTATGCAAATTTTAAGAAAGGAAAAAACTTTTTTCAAAATAATATTCAAGCCAAGTCTGACTTCTGCAATTATGAGAGTGGTTCATTGTGACTTATATTCATCTTTTGTTGTTTTATATATTGAATATTACAATTTTAACACAAATTTTTCCTTACTTAAAATGTATAAATGTTTTTTGCGTACCTTCTATATTGCCACTCTATTTCCTGAAGCCATTTTTATTCTTTTTTTGCAGTTTTTGGCTGGGCCTGGTTCAAACCCACCACCTCCGGTATATGGGGCTAGTGCCCTATTGCTTTGAACCACAAGCACCGCCCTTTTTTTTTTTTTTTTTTTTTTTTTAGGTGTTTTTGGCCAGAGTTGGGTTTGAACCCACCATCTCTGGTATATGGGACCAGCACCATACTCCTTGAGCCACAGGCACTGACTGCCCAAGCATTTCTTTTTCTTAACCATAAGGAAAATGTGAACAGATACTTTATATAAGACAGTGAAATAGGGACTGATCACTAGGTGAAGGCCATTTAATTCAAAAATGTAAAATAAATAGACTGTAAAATTCAGCTAGTCCCCTATAAAAAGTCTGTTGGGCAGAACGAGTGATGAATCAGGTTAGCACCTGTGAATTTCCAAACACGAGAAAACAAATTTGAATCTTATTAGCTTTGTTTTTACTCTTATTATTTTTAGTTTCAAGGACATAGGCTAAATGAAAATTCGTTTAAACAAAGAAAAAAGAAAGGAAAGAAGGATGGGAATAAGAAAGAAATCAGTTGTAGGCCCGAATAAGGACAGATTGCAATCAAAGAGTATTCCTCTGGTTGGCTTTTCTAATATGAAATGGGTAACAGCATATTTTTCAATTTGAACATTCTGAAGCAATTTGTCAAATTGTTTCAATAGGGATTAGGACCAGAAAATGTCTAGACTGTGGCTCCAAAATAGTTCGAACCAGATTTGTGGTAACAAAGCAGCGATGTTGTGGAGAGGAATGTTGTTATGCTTGCTAGGGGGCGCTGTGAGGCTGTTTTTGCCTTGTTTGTTTCTTTGCGTGGATAGGGGCTGGTCCATTTTAATTATCTGTGTTTCTGTGAAAGATGAAGTATTACATTGTTAATTGGGGAGTTTTCAGCTTCATAATAGATTATATCTAACTACTTTTGACTCTGCGTGTTTCCTTTGCCCTTCAAATTCTGCTTTCTGGTGGGATTTGGGTAAATTGAAAACAGTAGATTACAGTGGAAGTTTAATCTAGAAAATAACTGAATCTTGCCTCCCCTATGAAGAGTAAACTTTATTTTTCCCCAAAATAGCAATATTGTGTTAGTGGGTATGTCAATTCCCCAGCTAAAAACTACTTTCTCCAGCTTTCCTTGGAGTGAAGTTTTCCCATAAGAAACAATGCTGACCAATAAATTTAGGAGATCATCACAGAGTTTGGTATTAAGCCTTTGAATCTTGGGATTTGTATACCCAAGAAAAATAGAAGCATTCCTCCTATTTTTAAGTAAATTAGAGAATTTCAAAAGGAAGGTATGGTCTTCCACTATTACCACCAAGGCCTGGTTCACCTATGATCTCAATATGATTAAATAGTAATAATTTTTTGAAGTGCCTGAGGAGAGGACAGTCCCATCAGTCTTGGTTCAGAGATTTTAATTTTCTGGGAGAAAAAAAAAAAAGTGCTCAATCCACTGTTGCTTGTACCTCAGTGCAGCAAAATCAAGCCAATTTGAGCTTCCTCTGATGCTATTTGTCCATGGTAGAGTTCTCTTAACTAAACTGCATTTGATATTTTCATAGCCCAGGTAAAGCCACTCAACAGTTAAATTATTTCACCTAAATGCTTAGAAATTAGGAGAACGACTTTCCCTGTAAATGTTCCAGCAACAGGCAGAGAACATTCACAGGGTCAGCAGAAAAAAAAAAAAAATTCCTAGCTTGATATCTGTAGTGATTTCAGACATATATAGCCTCCGTTTGAGTTATGGAAGGACAAATCAATGATCTGTTTGTAAGATAAAGTAGCAGTCAATAGATTCCGCAAGGTAAGGGCTACCCAGGTGGCACATGTTGTTAAGAATTGAAGCAACCCCTCCCAAACCTTAAACTACAATCCACTTATAGTTCAGTTGTGCTAATTCTTAAAGTAGTCATTCTGTGATGACCAGGCATTGCTTTATATGTAAGTGAATGCATAGGTTAATCTAGTCTTGTCTTATGAAAGTTACAGTCCACATGCTACAGAGAAGATTTCCTTGAATATGTAATATTTTAAGAGTGCTCGTCAAAAGATTTGATTTAAAATGAAAATGGACTCTTATAAAAGCAGATAAATTGGAAAAGACAATTTTTATACTTCTTATACAAAGGGTCAGTTGTTAAAAATTCAAAGATTTAACCATATTCTTCATCATATCTATATTAACACAGACAATGGCAGAGGTGATTATCTGAAAGTAAATGGTATCTAAAGCATGTCTGCAGCCTTCCTTGGAGACTTTACCACAAAACAGCTGTCCTAAGAAGCAGACCTCCTGGACATGAAATTATTTCTAGTCCAGGAACTCAATGTCTAAGGCACTTAAGTCATCTGGATAGTGTGGCTACAGCTTTCACCAAATTTCCCAAGTTGTTCTTAAAAATAAAACTAGGATCTTACGAAGAGGAGACATGGTATTGATCATTAATATATTCATCAAAAATTTTCCAGCTATTTGGCTTCCAAGTGTGTTTAGGGTTGCATGCTCTGGCACTCTTATGTTTAATGGCTCATGTGCTTAGTTTGGGCCAGTGAGTTGTATATGGTAATGATGCATGTCACCTGCAGGCTAGGGATTTAGTAGCTCTCTTTCCTCTAGCACAGCAGTTCTCAACCTGTGGGTTGCGATCCCTTTTTAACAATGAAAATACATGGCAGCATTAGGAAGGTTGAGAACCTCTGCTCTAGCACAGTGGCCTTCAATGTTCAAGAGGATGGCTGCTGACCCTACACCTGAGTGACTATGATGAACAGAGTGTCTCTTTACTAATCTCTAAACAGACATGTAGCACAAACAAGAAATAAACCTTATAGTTTGAAGCTATGTAACTTCAGGATTTATTTATAAATGTAGTGTTACCTACATTTCTCCTTCTGATACTGATCATCACATGGAGATCATCCTTAAGTCTCCATTGTCCCCATTCCACATATTCAAACCTTCCTGAAATTAAACTAGCAGACAAGGACCCAGTGAAAAGTAAAACTTCATGCCGATATCATTGATGAACACAGTCGCAAATATTCTCAAGAAAATACTAGCAAACTAATTTCAAAAACACATTAAACATATCATAAGCTGTAACCTCATCCAATTGTATAAAAAAACAACACACTGTACCCCACATATGCAAATGTATTCATGCTCTATGTGTATATGACTTAATAAAGAAAAAGAAATAATAATTAAAAAATATCATCCACCATAATCAAGTGGGATAATGTCAAGGGTGCAAGGGGAGGTTCGACACATGCAAATTAATAAACATGATACATTACGTTAACAGAACAAAGAACAAAAACCACATGATTATTTTACTAGATGCCAAAAAAGCATTCGATAAAATTGAATAACTTGTATGATAAAAAGCCTCACCAAACTGGGTGTAGAAGGAACATACATCAAAATAACAAAATCCATAAATGGCAAACCCACATGATACGGAGCAGGGAATAATTGAAGGGCTTTCCATTAAGATCTGGCACAAGGAACGGATGCTCACTTTCACCACTTTTATTCAATATAGTCACCTGCAGGCTATGGAAGTCCTGGCCAGAACAATTAGGCAAGAGAAAGGAAAAAAGGGCATCCAAATTGGAAAGAAAAGTTAAATTAGCCTTGTTCGCATATAACATGATCTTTTACTTAGAAAAATCAGTAGTCCACCACACACACAAAAAAAAAAAAAAAAAAAAAGAAAGAAAGAAAGAAAGAAAAATTCATTAAAGTTGCAGGGCACAGAATCAACATACAAAAATCAGAGGCACTAATATATCTCAACAGTGAATATTCAGAGAAAGAAAGCAAGAAAGCAATCCCATTTACAATAACTACAAAGAATATAAAATACTGAGGAATCAATTTAAAAACCACAAAAAAAAAAAAAAGAAAGAAAAACTTTTAATCGTCAGTAAAAAAAAATTGAACAGGACACAAAAAACTGGAAGATATTCTGTGCTTGAAAGAATTAGTATTATTTAAATGACAATAATGCCCAAAGCAATTTACAGACTCAACACAATTTAGAGATTGTTGCTAGCCTCCTAAGTCTCCTGTGTTCCCCAGTGGTGATTTTCCAAATCATTCCTCATTTAGTAACACAAGTGACATTCTTACAAAAATTAATCAGAATCAGTCACTCCCACTGCAGTTGGCATGAAATCGAAATCCTTTACAAAAGTCTGGAAAGTCATTAAACAGACTCATGCTTTACAACCATTCTACTAATTTTACTATAGCCCAGTTACGTTATTAACTATTCAGTTCATTATAAACATACTATATCCCCACCCCTTTAACTCAGGGCCATTGCTTAGACTCTTCCACTTTGAATTTTCTTTTCTGCTGTTTAGTTGCTAACCTCCTTAAAGCTTGAGCTCTCATGAAATCTTCTTAACGCTCTCCTGGTCATCCCTATGTACAAAAGCTCTTCTTCAACACACACAGACTCGCACACCCATCACTTTATTCTATTGCATTGACTTTAACTAATTTATTTGTGACATGCTTCTTTTGTCTTCCCACATACACTGAAACATAATCTTCCTCACGACAGGGACTGTGCCACTTTTGTGCAACATTATAACCAAGGTGACTTCTAGTGATAGCAAAAATGTAGACATTTAGTGTACTTTTATTGAATAAAAGAGTGAAGATTTGGCCTGGCACCTGTAGCTCAGTGGCTGGGGCGCCAGCCACATACACCAGAGCTGGTGGGTTGGAATCCAGCCCAGGCCTGTCAAACAACAGTGACAACTACAACCAAAAAATAGAAATAGCCAGGCATTGTGGTGGGCACCTGTAGTCCCAGCTACTCGGGAGGCTGAGGCAAGAGAATTGCTTAAGCCCAGGAGTAGGAAGTTGTTGTGAGCTGTGATGCGACAAAGTGAGACTCTGTCTCAAAAGCAAAAAGGAGTGAAGATTAAAATGAACAAAGGAAGAAATTTTGATTCTCCTGAATAATTGAAAAGTAAATTTTACACTAATAGAGAAAGTTTAATGCAGGAATGAAATGCCCAAAACCAAGTAAACTTACTTGATAGAGTAAACCGTACCAACTGAACTTGTATTATATGATAGGTGTAATCTAAATTTAAAAATATAAGGTGAAGAGCAAAGTCATATTTAGAGATATACCCTAAATTTATGAACAATAAAATTGATCATATAAATCTGCAATTCTTGCAGTTATCAATACAAATTTAATTTCTGTTTTTTGGGTTTTTTGTGTAAAAACTGAAATTCTTAGCTATAAAACAGATGGCAAGTTCCATTTGTAGGGCTTTGTAAGTCACCTGCTGCCAAAATACAGAGATTGGCTGTGTTTCAGACCCAGAAAAGGCTTATCGTATAACTGATTTACAAAGAAAAATAATCTAGGATGTTTCATAAATGAAGAAAGTAACGTGTTTTGACTTTGAGCTAGATTCAGTATGGTGGAAAATTAAACAAAAAGAGCCAATGTACAAAATATCAAGGAATATTTAGAGGGTAACAAAAGCTGTTTGGCAATTAATTTATATAGTATTTGGGAGTTAGAATATTTTCATATAGAAAATATGTTAATTCTATATTCACCGAAGTAGATGAAAGAGAAACAAACTTTTGATTATACACCCCTTTCTGATTATCGGGGAGGTGGTCTGTAATGACAGTTCAATTTTAAGTGTATGATCTTAAGAAAGGTACTTTCTCTGGGACTTGATTTACTCAATAGAAAATGTGGATGATGACATCTACATCACAGGTCTGCAATGAAGATTGAATTATTCAATATTTACAAAAGTGGCTAGCAGAAGACTTAGCTTACAGAAAATATTTCAGTAATATTCCTTTCCTTGGTTTATGCAGTGCTAAGTGTGATAGGGAACAATGTAACTAATTGTTTAGGGAATCCTATTTGGATGAGCTGAATGAGAGGGCAGGCTTATACCTCACAACTACACTGGATGAAGAGAAAAGAGAAGTAGGAAAGGTTACAAGATTTGCAACGGAGGCTACTGATGATTGTAAAGAAGGTTATGATGAATTGAGACTTCATTCGGGCAAACACTTGTATTTAAAGGAGTCTAACCAAGTGAACTATGCAGGCCAGCCAGGGAGTATAGGCAATGTTCAAGATCAGAGCGACTATTAGGAATATGATCAATGCATTCAGAAGAGATCTGAGCCAGTGACCAAGTAGCTAGTGAGAAGATAGAGCAGGCTGGTGAGAGCTGCTCAGGGTAACACAAAACAGCTTCTGCCCAGAAGGAAAGAGGCAAGACAAGCTCAAACTTAGAACTGTTGGATTAAAGTGTTTACATATTATAATTGGACAGATTTGGCCAACTATACCTTCTTAGGAGTTTTATGAATTTGCACTTCTGTTTACAATGTAGAAACGACCTTTTTGCCTTAAATTTGTAAACCAGCACAATGTGTTCTTAAATGTTAAGATTTTTCCTAATGTGATGGTGAAAGCTATTCATCTGCCATAGAGGATGATAGTTTTGGTCTTAGTTGTTCCCACTTTTAATATCCAAGCTGTATATATCTAGGAATTGATGAAAAATATGAACTTCAATGTCACTCTTGGAGCACAAGCGACAAAGAAAAGAAATTAGGGTCTCGGCATTCAAACAAATCTGACTTCAAAACTCATTTACACATTGCCTAGCTATGGACCTCTGACAATTTATCTTCTTTGAGCTGTAGTTTCCTCTTCCATAAATGGAATCATGAGATTTACTAAAAATTGTACGAATCACATGCCATTTACACTATGAGTAAAACATACTTTTAACAAAATCTCAAAATGTTTTGGGCAAAGACATGTGTGTGTTGAATGTTACAGTGCTTTCTATCCCATTTGTGCATTGTTTTGGAGTTTAGAAGTATAAATCTGTTAATATAGAGCAGGTTATATCCTGGATGATTGAGGTAAGCAATGCAAAAGGCACTTATTGTTAATATGTAGTTAAATTGACATTAGATTGTGATACCATTAACTTTGGTTTCTTTTAGGGTCTCATAACAGGCCCTAATTCCTATTTCTTGCAGAATAACTTTTTCTATAGCTTTTGGTATTGTTATAGAGAAATAGACTTTCTTCTGGAAGTGACAATTTTACCTGATTGCAATCTATTCTCCCAAAAACTTACAGTCATTGGAGCTAAGATAGATACAATATATTGCTTTCCCATTAACTATTATTCCCCATTATCTAAGATAACTGAAAATTTACTTCTTCTGGTGTCCAACTCTGTTTTGAGTTCCTTTCACTCTACTCTTTTATTTTACTTACTACAAATGGTGATTTTATATTTATGCATATATTTATTTAAAAAATATTTTCTTCCTGCTGCTAGAATCCAAGTCCCATGCAGTGAGGGAATGTGTTTCTTTTATTCACTGTTTGACACCAATTACAATTATCATGCTCAGCCTTTAGTAGTTATTAAAAACACACATTGAATGAATCCTTTTCTGTACTGTTCAATATCGTTAAGCCCCTCTTAGGGACAGATTACTTAACCATAATTAGTAGAAAGTCTTTCTACATATTACCTCTGTTTTCCTTTTTTTAAATATTTAAAATGTATCTTTTAGAGTCTTTTTTCTTCTTTGGACTGAAATGATCTCCTGAGCTTTATTGTTCCATATTCAATAATTTTCACATTAATTAAAAAGTAATGAAACCATCTGTTGAATAGGGATTCCTCTCTCCAGTGTATGTTGTGCGTTGTCAAAGATTAGGGGTCACTATGGAGATGTTTTTAACATCTGGGTTCCCTGTCCTGATCTCTAGGTCTGTGTCTCTGTTTTTGTGCCATTACCATGCTGTTTTGGTTACTACAGTCTTATACCTTAGCTTGAAGTCTGGTAAAGTGACCCTCCCACTGTGAGCACTATTCAGCCTCAAAACAATGGTGAACTAATACTTTTGTAAAAATTTGGGTGAAACTGGAGACCGTTCTCCTAAATGAAGTATTGCAAGAATGAAAAAGCAAACACCACATGTTTTCACTATTAATGGAAACTATTTGATCAACATTCACCTGCACATATGGTAGCAAAACTCAACAGAAAGTAAGCAAGTGGGAGAGAGAAGGAAAAATGCGTAAAATCATACCCAGTGGCTACATGCACACTACTGAGTGATGGGCACATTTATAATTTTGACTCAAATTATGTGAAAGCAATTCTTGTAGGCAAAACATTTGTACCCCTGTAATATTCTGAAATGAAAAGAGGACAGAAAAACAATAAAAAAATCAATGAAACTGACATTTTTTAGTATCTTAAGCACGAGAATACGTTTATTCTTCCAATATAGTTATTGGTAAAAGTATATAGCAGTTTTAGTTTTGCTTCTCTGATAGATGCAATCATTATCTTTTGATACTTTCTGAAATATGTAACAAGGACATAGTGTGTCTACCTTGAAAACTCATTGTCTAATAGAAGATAAAAATCTAAGGGTTGTGACTGTCCACTTCCCAAAAGATCAGAAAAGCCAGTTAATTTAGCAAAGCGAAATTTAATCGAGCTGAAAATGAGGGAAAATTCAATGTTGATAGAGTAGCACAGGAGAAAGGGAAACTGGGGGAAAGGGGAGATATTTATATGTTTTTAGGGTCTGAAAAGAGTAATTTTAAAGTCTTGCAAGGAGGACCAGTTGGAACTTGTCGCAGTATGTGGCACAATGACTTTGGATTGGAGTGTGCAGAGAAGTGAGGGTCTTGAAGTGAGGCATGAGCAGTAAGCAATTAGTTTTGGTGTGTAAGTCTTATCTTCTACAGGCAAGTGTGTCCTGGAGCAAGTACCTAAATTGACTTTATTTAGTCTCAGTATCATTTAATGTAGTCACAGGACATATGCCCAGTCCTAGCATTGTTTAACATGGAGACATAAAATTATTTTGGTGTTTGGTATCTGGCTTCCTTTTCTTTAAGCATCAGCCTTACCTGAAAAGAGCACTGCTATCTACATTAGTGTTTGATAAGTTGTGCATAAAGTTTCTAATATTGTGCAACAGTTGTACATAAGTTTCTAAAGAATTTCAACTTCTTTAAGTTTCATATTTCCTTACATTTTTGCTTGGAAGATAATTCATTTCATTATTTTGTTTGATGGGACCACAGCTATGAAATAATATTTGATACTCTGGAGGTTACACATTTGATCCTTAAAGCATAATGATCTAAATTATTATCATCAAAACTATATTCCACTTCTAAATCAGAAATAAGGATCCCTCAAATTAAACACTGAAAATAAATTAAATCTCTCAAGTGGCCAGTGAAATCATATATAAGGTCATAGGCCAAATTACCTAAATTCCTAATTCCCTTATTTCTCAAAACTTTTTAGTAATATTAAAGATATCAGAGAGATCTCTGAGATTTAAGTACATTAGTCTTCCTTTATATATTCTCCTGAGAGACTAGTATAATATATGTGTATAGGATCTGTTTTGAACTGCTACTAGTCAAATTTCAAGAACCTCTCAATAAGAAGTCTTAGTACCGTTGTCTAGCTTTCCTGATATTTCTGGACCATAGCATGCAGTACTCTTCCTACTTTTGTGCCTCATGTAAAATGTGAAATGAAAGCCCTTGGGAATGGAAGCAAAATGGTTATAGTTTTTGAATTCAATTTAAAGCTCAGTTTTTCTCACTGTTAAATTTAATTCACCTCAAGATCTCTTTTGCTTCAGAAAGGAGACATGATGATCCAAACTGAGATAGGTGATATCAGGGACTATGCTGAAGGCACATGCCAGTCCAGGTTGTGATTAATAGACAATAGACGCCTACAAAACAACCTGGCAGTAGTTACGTGGGGCCACCAGTGATACATTTTCAGACAACATAATCCAGTAGGTTTACTGAATAATATGGTTTTGACACAACTAATGAAGAGTGCTCTGAAAACATGAGATGAAATTTGTGGCACTGATATCAAATAGATCTAAAGCTAAAGGGCTTGAGGTGGAGTCTAAGTAGTGTGCTTACAATTAAGATAGCCCCTGTTTCATTACTTTTTCCCAAATTTATTTCTTTGAAAATTCTGTTTAACAGCTATCCCCTATTCTCCTTCATTTTCTAGTTGTGGTCTTTTGGGGAGCTGACAGTCAAACACAGTGTGATAGGTAGCAGACATAGAGGTAAACAAAATACTCAAGCCAACCTCTTAATTTCTCATTCTCTTTTATAATCTCCAAACTTATTGCTATAGTCCAGGAAAAGATCCCCTAACTTGCCTGGCTATGGTTAGAAAACAAATCTCATATTATTACCCTGTATCTCCCGTATTCTGTTTTGTTGTTGTTATTGGTAGTGGTGTTTTTAATTATATATGTGTGTTAGGTCTACAGACTCTGGATCTCAGAATCCATAATGCCTTTCTTCATCAAAATCACAACAGTTACAAAGCACCAGTGTTTTTGCTTTTACTAAATTATTTTTTCAGTAAATTTTCAATAATCAAAATGAATAATATGATATTGACGAGGGTTAGACACATAGACATCTATTTTAATATGGTACTGCTACCCAACTATTGGGAGTCAGAAGGCAGTAAACTCAGGAAAACTTAGACAAAGAAATATCAATTAACATCTCAAAATATTATCCTATTATCACATTATAATTATTCAGTAAATCAAGTAATTGATTCCTTTTTGTATGAAAGACAGGGACCATAAGCTGGTCAAATAGAAATAGGATAGATGCTGGTAAAAGCCCAACTGACTCCTTTTTTTCTGTAAAATTATAATATAATTTATAAAAATAAGAGCATTAAAGACATAATCTACTTTATTTCATATATTTTCTTTTAAAATAATAATTTATAAACTCTGTTTCTTTTCAGTTCTTATCAGAGTTTCCATTTCTATATGCAGGAATTCAAATCTCCCTTGACATCTTTGAAATGCCATGTTCATCTTTAGTGCATTTATACAAAACTGTTTTACCTGGTTTGCACAGACTTCAGTTGCTGGTTGCCATTCTCTGCTTTTTTAAGTGAGCTCTACTTGATAATTTTGTGCCTCATTTTGTATAAAGTTAGCACCACCAGAGCAAAAAGAGCAACTTTTTATGGCAAAATAAATTAAGAATTCATTATAAATTATTTTGTTAGGAAGCAAAAAATAGTACTTTCTAAACATATTTATTAATAGTTACATGAGAAAGCTTCTAAAATTTTTAATCATACCTTCCCCAGATTGGGAAATTTATTAGCTTTAAGGAAGAAGAAAAGTTTGATGATCAAAAGTTTGAGGTAGTAGGGTAGCATTTTTATATATTTACTAAGGAATTTCTCTGGAAATTTTCAGCAATATATATTTTTTAACTTAGTCAACCCTTTGGTCAGTCAATCAAAGAAGGAATTTAAATATAGAAACGAAGGTTAGGGATTGTCTCTTTCTCACTTTTAATTTTTCAGAAACCTGGGTCCCTATTGCAATAGGAAAGACTTAAGACATAAGCAAAATATTTTTCAGAATAATTTAGCAAGAGCAAATCTTTTTTGCTTCTCACTCTAGGTGGAAGGAGAGGTAGAGAAGAATTCAGCAGTAGTATGCCATCTTCATGGACTGATTACTGCAGCATATCTCCAAATAGATCTTTGGCATTTGACATCAGAAAAAGTGTGTGCTCCATGGCCTGGGTAGATCCTAAAGAGATAACAAGTCACAGGAATAAAAATGTTCTTTGTTTTGTCTAAGCTTTTTTCCCCATAGAATTTTTCATCTCCAACATTATGTTGTAGGATTATCAGAGTAATCTCCATGTAACGAAAGATGCAAGTCAAGGAGTATAGAAAAGAAGATTGTTGTCAGACATGAATGGGCCTTGTATAAGCAACTTGTGTGGACCGGTGACTGAGATCCCAACAGGACTATGATGTTTCAAGTGATTATAAGTGCAGGGAGAAGACCTAATAGTCCATATGCCTATGGCTGTGTCCATATGCTTCATTGTCCAATAAGACAGCTCTAACTTGAGCAATCACACTGCCCAGTGGGAAAAAGGTACGCCTTTACTATCAACTTCCATGCATAGCATTTCCTTACATTTCATTGGCCAAAATAACCACATGATCACACCTGGATGAAAATGAAACTAAAGATTACAGTGTTCGGCTGACTGATAATATGTCTGGTTATTAATACTGTGGGTTTTTAATAAGAATTTTTCTTTTAGTGTAGCTGTCTTCTCTTCAATATACTTTCCTAGGAAAGTCTAATCATGTTTTTCTCTCCAGACTCAACAGCTCTATCTTCTTGACTTGAGAAGTTTCCTGGGCTCTGCCTGGGTTTCCACTCCTTGTGTTATAGCCTGGGCTCTTGCTCAAGTCAGTAAGGGGACAAGAGTCAAGGAGGGCTCACTTTGTTCATTTCCCATCTTGAAGGATCACCTTCCTTCATTACCAATGTTTAATTCACCCTCTCTCTCTCCCTCTCTCCTCCCTCGCTCCTTCCCTTCCTTCCTCCCTTCATTTCTTCCTTTTTATGATTCCAGAAGGAAGGGTTAATCAGATCCCCTGTTGCTATGATGACTTAGGAGTTCACTTATTTCCTTTTTTTTGGGGGGGGGTGTTGTTGTTGTACTAATACCTCTTATCTGTATGATGGTTTGCAAAGTATTTTGGTATTCTTCACAATATTAGTGAAGTCAGTAGATGGCATGTATATATTTCTTCCTGCCAAACATAGAAGTGCTTTGAATAGTCCTATTTCTGAGTAAGCTTCCCTGCCAGTGGAATCTGTACCTGGGGAAAATGGGGATTAGCTGAAGAAGAGAATACAATGTGTATGGTGTGCAAGGGTGTGGAACCAGGAAAGCAGTAAGCAATATCCTGAAAAGACTGTATTGTAAAAATGACCAAAGGTCAAAATGTGTAATGAACAGATTATATTGAATAATACTTCTGTGGACTTTTGCCTTACCTAAGTTTAAAAAATGTTTATATAAAGGGTGGCGCCCGTGGTTCAGTGGGTAGGGCGCCTGCCCCATATAACGAGGGTGGTGGGTTCAGGCCCAGCCCAGGCCAAACTGCAACAACAACAACAACAAAAAATAGCCAGGCGTTGTGGCAGGTGCCTATGGTCCCAGCTACTTGGGAGACTAAGGCAAGACAATTGCCTAAGCCCAGGAGACAGAAGTTGCTATGAGCTGTGTGATGCCATGGCCCTCTACCAAGGGCAATAGAGTGAGACTCTGTCTCTACAAAAAAAGAAGAAGAAGAAGAAGAAGTTTCTATAAGTATGCCAATAAATGTATTATAATAAAAAGGTAGTGGATTTAAGAAATAAACAGGCAGGTAATCTAGGAGTGGTCTGAGTTTTGCCTCAAAATATTTTCAGGGTAAGTAATTAACTTCTGTAAGTCTCAATTTCCTATTCTTATGTATGTGTGAAAGAATAAATAAACTACCAGATCTTTCTATACAAAATGTATATGATTTGTGAAAAATTTTCTGTAGGTAGGTGAACCAAATTAAAGTTCCTAAAGATGTCAGTGGGGCACTTTGTCTCCCAATTTTCCCCTCCCCCAACCTTTACAGCCCTCATTTTCCTTGACTTTTCATATAAAACTTCCACTGCAATGTCCAGGTTTTATGCAAGATTGAAAATTAAAAGAATTACATTTGGTGACTACTTTTTTAATACCTTATTTTTTGCTACAACTCAAATGTTTTACTACTACAACAAAAAAGTGCCACATATGTAAGCAGTGCCCACAATTAAAATACAAAAAAATTTAGAAAATAAATTGAGTTGACTATAATGACAGCATCATTTTAGTTGACAAATTATTCTTTAAGAAGTTTTTGGGAGGTGACGTGATTGAATATTCAATCTTAAGGGTGCACAACAGTTTTGTAGATATGAATTCTATTACTACTATATTGTTTCTAATACATTTTACAGAAG
This sequence comes from Galago senegalensis, assembly GCA_963575145.1. Lineage (NCBI taxonomy): Eukaryota > Metazoa > Chordata > Mammalia > Primates > Galagidae > Galago > Galago senegalensis. Next base: position 9,227 of record CAUYTI010013671.1, on the reverse strand, counting down.
CGAAATGTCTTCATACCACCAAACAGCATCTACTTGCAAGTGAAGAGGGAACAAAAGCTCATAAAACTGCAATAAAATATTTATTTGTCTTCAGCAATAGGATTAATTTTATCACTGTAGATTTATGACCCCAGAAATTCGTTGCTGGATATTTAATATATCAAAATAGCAGAACAAGGAGGCTGTATTAAGAAATGTATTGTGAAACTCGTGATTTACCAGAGAGAATAGATTTCCTTTTTTTTTCTCCATAGGACTTAATAAAACAACAGAAAAATTGAATTAGCTTGGCATAAAGTTTAATTGCCTGACAAAAATTTGAAACTGCTATTGCATTACTGTTTATGTACAACATATATTGGACTCGTGGATTATCACTCCCCTAGACCCCCAGACTGACTAGGGAAGCTAGTGATGGCAACACAGTCATAGTATTAGTGGCTGGAAATCTTCCTGTTGATGGTCTCTTCCTATCATAAAGGAGGAAAGTTCATTGTAATGACCTTTACAAAAGGCAAAACAGGGCTTTATAGCTCGCTGCATCCCTAATGCAATTCCTTTGTTGAAAGCCTGTCTCTTCAGGAATTCCACAGCTCTTCAGGACTACAGCACTTGAGATAGTGTGCCTTTGTGACATTCAGTTTATGCATCTGGGAGCCTTTTTTTTTTTATGATGGAAATAGCCCGATAGCAGAAAGTCATAAAAGAACATAGTAAATCTACAACCTTCAAATATTCTCTGTTTTGAATTGTGGTGATAGCTATGAATTATTCTCGTTCTGGTCACTTTTTCCCTCCCTTATCTTTGGATATTCAATAAGACATAGGCACACACTTAGAAAAAAAAAAAAAACAGTCTCTTGAGATTGTTATGTAGGAGCTAGACATCTTCATGTTCAGAAAGGTTAGAGGAATATGGACTGGAAGAAGCAGAACAACTTCAGTCCCCATAATTCAGCAAGCACAGAATTTGAACATAGAGTCACTAAATCGATGATGTGGATATAGAGTTTACAACCAGAGACCACCTCAGTTCTCATCCATAAAACTCCTAACAGCTATCCTTCCCAGGGATTGCTGTGTGAATTTTCAATCAGAGGAACAGTCCCCAGAGGGTGGCTGAGTCTGGATCATTGTTATAGAAAGTAATTGAGTAAGTGAAAATATGTACCATGAAGGGGAAGGAGGTGACAGTTGCCTTTTAGTTTGATTTGAATGAGAAAAAGACTAAATTTATTTTCTCTTTTCCATGCTTATGCCTCCAGGGGTCTTGATAATTCATGTTTTTAAAGTATGTCATCAAGAAAACCACTTGTTTTCCTTCACCATCTGATTTGCTCTTGTCCCAGTGCATGCATGCTCTTGGTAGCAATAATGAACATATGTAAATTAACAGCGTCTACAGGAGGCCAGCATTTTTGAGCGTCCAGGCCAAGTCATATTCAGTGCTCTTATTTTCAGTTCCTAACTCTGTTTTTTGATGATCTACCCAGAGAAGATGCTAAAAATGCAATATTGGAGGAGGATAATGATAAAATAAAATAAATAATACTTAGTAGTTTGACCATACCACAAGTTTTGCAGAATTGTATTGTAACTCTCTGTTCTATTTTCATACGAGTCATTTCTTTCATATTCTCTCAGCTTTTTAATTTAAATCCATTTCCTGAGACTCTCCCACTGTACACTAACATCATTCCACACTATTCTAATTGTGTGGAATCTTAACCTCTGTTAACATTGTGTGGGTTACTAACCTCTGTACTGTGATTCTTTGAGTCCACAGTATATCCAAATAGCTGTATTTTTAGCAGCACAAAACAATGAGTCATACTCCTGAGTCTTTCCTTCCTTTACTGAATAGCATGTGCCATTGTGCTAGTACTAAAGTGTCACTTTGTGTTCCTTTGATTATTCTCTCCATGTCCTTATTTTCAAAGACTTTTTTTTCCCTCCCTTCCTTCCTTCCTTCTTTCCATTCTTTTTTTTTTTTTTTTTCTTTCTTTCCACCTCACTCTGTGGCCTAGGCAGACTGCTGTGGCATCATACTTCACATCAACATCAAACTCCTGGTTCAAGTTATCTTCTTGCCTCACTCTCCTGGGAAGCTGGGAATACAGGCCCCACCACAGTGCCTACCTAGTTTTTCTATTTTTAGTAGATATGAGGTCTTACTCTTGCTCAGGTTGGTCTCAATTCTGAGCTCAGACAATCCACCTGTCTTGGCCTCCTAGAGTGCTAGCATTACAAATGTGAGCTACCACATCTGGCCACCTTTGTTCATTTTCTAACATAACTGAGAACCTTTAAAGATGGTAGAGTAATGTCCTTAGCAGCCATTCATGGTGAGCCTGGGGAGAGAGGATTCCAGCTACATCTAACTGAGGTATCCTGCTCAGAAACATCACTCTGGGGGCACAATGAATCACCAAGGTCTCTAGGAGCCAATGAAGTGTTCAGAATCAGTGGAAGACCAGCACAGAAGTTGAATTTCTGAGCATGAACAGAGATGGGTGGCCTTCTGAGGGAAGGCTAGAGACAGGGAAGGGCTGTCCTACATTTGTTTGTTTTGGGGGCGAGGGTCTTTGGTGCTCACTGAGCTGCCTTGGGAGGGCTTAAGCAAGCAAGTAAACTTGAAAAGCACCTGGTAGCCCTAATTGATCCATGGCAGTTGGGATGGGGGAGTGGAGTTCTCACTGATTCACCTGCTAATAGGGCATTGCCATTGTAAGAGGACTGCCTGGGAGGAACATCCCCCAGGGTCCTAGAGTGTGGCTTGCCTCTGGCTCTCTTCTGAGCTCTGACATCCCCTCTAGAAGTGAGTTGGGCACTCCCATATCAATGAAAAAGTCACTTTGTGGCCAAAGAGCACTATATGGAGGGTTGTAGCATGTCTCCTAAGTAGTTTGGCAAGAGCTTCAGGCTTCTAAGTATGTGAAGATTGAAAGCTGGTGATGCAACCCAGCCCTAATTGAAGGCAAATAAATCAGGAAGATAGGACTATATCTCCCTGGCTAGATAATGGCTTCTAGCCCCCATCTTTTGTAGCAGCATCTGCATTCATGTTTTGTGTCTCTTAATTCCAGAGCACCAACTGGTGTCCAGGCAATATATTGTATTACATACCTATTCTCCTATATTTCTCTATCTTCTTGGAGAACCAATTGGTGTCCAGGCAATATTTTCCCATTAGTTTGTTTTGTGTTGCTGTATTTTACTTTTTCATTTTTTACTTTCTTCAATAGCAAAGGCTCCATATTTGGTATGGCTTTTCTGCTCCTTTTATTCTTTCTTTCTTTTCTATTTATCTTCTTTTTTTCTCTCTTTTTGAAGAAATTTTTTGACTTTTCTCATTTTTCCTACATAAATTTCTCAAATAACAACTAAGATATCCGCCTTTTTTACATCTTATACAATTTTATTTTTAATGTATTTTTGTTGTTATTATATTTTTCTTTTTCCTGATATGTTTTATTCTTTTGGTCTGTATTCTATTTATGGGGAAGAGCCTCACTCTGAGGCCCAGGTTGGAGAGCCATGGCATTGGTCTGGCTCAAGGACACATCATATGTCTCTCTCTTTTTGTCCTTCTTCTCTCCTTTTTTTCCCCAATGTTTTTATTTCATCCTTTCCCTTCTATTTTTTTTAAAATTTTTTCTGTTTTCCCTTCTTGCTCTTTACTCTTCTCTTCCTTTTCACCCTATACCAAAGGGCACTTCAACACCTACACACAGAGAGAAGGTAATTTAAATAGAATCAAGAAATGAGAGGGAAAAGTTGGGAAATGAAGTAAACAGTAAGAAACACACACATGAGAACAAGCCAACAGAAAAATCTGGCAATATGAAAAACCATAACAGAGCAATATTCCCACAGCATAAAGAGGTAACTACTGCAGAGGATTTCAACTATAAAAAAATTATGAAAATGACAGAAATGGAAATTAAAATATGGATGGCAAAAATAATGAAGGAAATTTAAGGGAAAGTGGAAAGTAAACAAATGGAAAACCAAAAACTGACCCAAATAATGAACAAAAGACATGAAGAAATTAGAAAGGCTATATCAAGGCTTTAAGAATTAAAAGAGTCGATCAGGGAACTTAAAGAAGAATTAAAAAGTATCAATAACAGATTAGACCATGGAGAAGAAAGAATCTCAGAGCTAATGCAGACATATAAAGAGGCAGAAAAGAAGAGAACAAGCAGAGTGATCACTTAGAGAATTACGGGATTTCATGAAATAGTCAAATATATAAATTGCAGATATCCCTGAAGGGGAAGAAGAACACAAATAATGGAAGTCCTACTGGAGGATATCATAAATTAAAATTTCCCAAGCATCACCAAAGATTCTGACCCACTCATTTTCAAGGGATTTTTGAACTCCAGGTCATCACAACACAAACAGAGCATTTCTTAGATACATGTAATGAAGCTTTCCAAAGTCAAGATGAAAGAGAAAATTCTGTAAGCAGCCAGGAGTAAGTGCCAATTGACATGCAGGGGCTGAGCCATCAGTGGACTTCTCAGCTGAAATTTTCAAGGCAGACGATAATGGTCATCAACATTTAACCATCTTAAGCAAAACAATTTCAGTCCACAATTCTATATCCTCCTAAACTAAGCTTCAAATTTGATGGAGAAATCAAGTCTTTTACTAACATGCAAATGTTGAGGAAATTTACCACAACAAGACCAACCGTACTAGAAATACTCATACCTGTTCTCTACACTGACCATTACAATGTACTACCAGTAAAGCAAACACCCAGAATCTAGCTTCCATGATGGCACAAAGGATAAACTGAGCAATGAACTTTCACAAAATAAGATGCATGGAACTCCACCATATGTATCAATTCTGTCAATAAATATAAATGGCTTGAATTCCCCACTAAAGAAGCACAGACTTGCTGATTGTATATAAAAAAGCACAAGTTGTCTATATGCTGTCTTCAGGAAGCATACCTAACTTCAAAGGACAAAATGAGACTCAAAGTGAAGGGTTGGAAAACAATATTTCAGGCAAATGGAAATCAAAAGAAAGTATGGATTACAATCTTATTTACAGCTACAAGTGGATTTAAAGCAACTAAAGTAAGAAAGAAAAAGATGCCCACTTCATACTGGTCAAGAAATAATACAACAAGAGGACATTTAAATTCTAAGTATTTATGCACCCAATTTAAATGCTCCCAGATTCATAAAATGGACCTTAATTGGTCTGAACAATATGATATCCTACAATATCATAATATCTAGGGACTTTAACACCCCTCTAATAGAACTGGACAGCTCCTCTAAACAGAAACTAAACAAACAGAGACTTAAATGTGACCTTAGAACAACTGGGCTTAATAGACATATACAAAACATACCATCCCCAAGCTAATGAATATATATTATTCTCATCAGCTCATGGATCATACTCCAAAATAGATCATATCTAGGATTCAAATCAAATCTTAAAAAAAAAGTCAAAGGAATTAAAATTTTACCTTCTATGTTTTCAGATCATAAGGCAATATAGATGGAACTCAACTCCAATAAAAATTTTTATCTCTTTATGCTGCATAATAATCACTAAGATGTGGAAACAACCTAAATGTCCATCAACCCAGGAACAGATTAATAAACTGTGGTGCATTTATACCACAGTTTAAATGGAATATTATTCAGCCATACTATTGGTTTTGCATTAACCTATATAGAGTTGAAATACATTCTTCTTAATAAAGTATTACAAGAATGGAAAAGCAAGTATTCAATGTATTCAATACTAATATGAAACCAGTAGACAATCTAATACATGCCCACACAAGAGAAAGACTCAAATCAACTCAAGATGGGGGTAAGGGGAAGGAGAGAGGGAAGGGAGGAATGAAGGAAGGGTATTTACATTCTACTACTTAATGGGAACAATGTAAGGCACAAGACACAACAACAACAGGGATTCTACCTAACAAATGCAAATATTATAACCTAATTGTTTGTATCCTCACATTAATCTGAAAAAAATAAAAACATGAAAGTAAAACTGATGTAACTTCTTTAATAATTCTTATTCTGTAAAGAATATAAATGTAAATAATATAATATGTAAAAAAGTTAGTAGTAAGCACATTGCATATCAACATTTATGAGAGATTTCCAAAATTAGACTCAGAAGAAAGAAAATGCCTTTATGTATTTTAAATGTTAAAAGAAAAAAAATACAAAACTAAAATTCAAATTGCATTTAATAATTCATAAGAAGAGTATCTGAAATAAAACAGGGCTTGGGAATCTATACTCTGTGGGCTAATTTCAGTCCACCATCTGTTTTGGTAAGTAAGATTTTATTGAAACATAGCCATACTCATTAATTTGTGAATTGTCTATGGCTGCAGGGCAGTGCTATGGCTTAAATATATTGCCTCCAAAATGCAGATGTTGCCAATATAATACTATTAAGAGATGGGGCCTTTAAGAGGAGATTAGGCCATAAGGTGTCCTTCCTTATACATAGGGTTAAGGGTCTTATTAAAAAGGCTGTATGGACCATTCACTGGTTTTACTGATTTGTCTCAGCTTTAGCTATGTAGACACAGCAAGAAGACCTTCCCCAGACCAAATACTGGTGCCTTGATCTTAGATTTCTCAACCTTCAGAACTGTGAGAAATAAATTTCTCTTTTTTGTAAATTATCCACCATCCTCATTCTTTTGGGGCTCACATACCTTGCTTGAGCCACTGTAGCTTCCATCCCATACCTCTACCCCATAGCAGATGCATACATTTGTTGACTCCATCAATGTCATTATCACTGAACAATTCAGAGGACTGAGAAAGAGGTAGAGGAAGAGGATAATGATGCCACATTTCTTGAGAAATGACAGAATTAAATAAAGAAAAATTGAATAATCATTTTATCACATATGGTAAGAAACATATTTCAATGGTTTTAAGACCTTAAGGTTGATGAAAATTTGTAACACAAAGTACCAAAAAAAGGGACTTTTTTTTTACATTCATGTGTCAAAGGTATAAAGGCAGAAAGTATACACTCAAAATCATGACAAGAAAAAAATACATTGTAATGATAAAACCCCTCTTTTTTTTTTCAAAATGACATACTGAAATGAGAAATAGAATCATTGGCAAATATGGGTAATTCAATACTTGACAACATGTAAATTGAAAAAACATTTCTGAAAGAATGTTTTGTATCAAATGTATTAAAAGTAAATATAGCCTTTGAACTACTAATTTTACTTGTAAAAATTAACCTTAGCAAAAAATTTTATCTCAATAGAGATGCGTGATACTGTTTCTTTCAATATTCTTTAACATTGAGATACAAATCAATATACATTATATTCAATATAGAATTTTTTTTTATCATGCAGTCTTTGGCCTATCATAAGGAACTGATTAAATAAATCATGTGATATAAATAGTGGGAACATTTTGTAGTAAAATTCATGCTTTTTGACAATCATAAAATTATCTTATTATGTACATAATACAAGAGAAGATGATAAATAGAATATGATCCTATACACATAGGATCAAATTATACACATAGTATCCTATTCTATTTATCATCTTCTCTTGTATTATGATATCCTCTGAAATATCCTGTGTGTATATTTCATTCTCACATGAGTGTAGGTGGATGCATATGTTTATATTGCTATTTGGAAAAAAATATACCAACATGTTAACTAAGATTGTATTATGGTTTATTCTTATTTTTTCTTTTCATCTTCACCAGATTTTCTATCAAGTACATAAGTCACAATTGTATTAGTGTCTTGTTGCTACTGTAGTGAATCACTGACAACTTAGTGATTTAAACATTACAAATTTATATTTCTGGAGGTCAAAATTCTAAAATCAGTTTCACTGGCTAAAACCAAGTTGTTGGTAGGACTAGTTTCTTATAGGCTCCTAGAGAACAATCTGTTTCCCTCACTTTTTTAAACTTGTAGTAGCCATCTCTGATACCAGAATTTTGCTCTAGTAGGTCCTTGGTCTCAGTGATTCGAAGAATGAACCCACAGACCACAGATCAGTGGTAAGATAGGATTTAGAAATTAGAAAGGAATACAGAAGAAGTAAAAAAGAAATTAGAAAGGAATACAGAAGAAGTAAAAAAGACTAGAGCTTCTGGAGGAGGGTAAGAACTAACTAACTGGAGAGTCTACCTGGGCTCTTTATGGAGAGGTATTAGAGAATTACAAGTGGCCAGGAGTTGGTAGATGGAAAAACATCTTTTCAAAGTTAGTGAGTGCATTATCAAATGAATGAATGTAGTTCCTACTCCACTAGGGCAAGGTTATCAGGTCCTTCCTTTACAGTCTTTGTCTCTGAGAAGGGATTTAGGGTGCGTGCTCCTACTCAAGGTAGAACCACCCAAAAAACCATCTCAGGCTGCTTTGTTCATGATCTTATCAGAGCCCATAGGGTGTGTCCTGAAAAAGGCAGCATGCTTGTGCCTGGAAATGGGGGTCTGACCTCTGAGCTCACTTGGGCCTAGAGAATGGGGGGCTCCCTGTCTAGCCCTGAGTGGTGGAATCCTGTATCAATCTTCTCTCTCCAAATATAAGCTCTAACTGCTGTCAGGGAAAAGGGACTCTAATGGATCCAAACTGCTTCCTGCTGAAGATAAACTGTGATATGGGGAGGCAGTTAAATGTTCCTCAGAGGTTGATCCATGGTTCACAATAAATGGAAATCTGGGTTGATTCTTCTTGCTTGGAGCAAAGTGTTAGTGTATTCTCTTCATGAAATTGCCCAGGCCCAGGAAACTGGGGTTCCTTGTTTAGGCTGGAATGGAGGAACCCTGTATCAATAACAGTTTGGATCTCTTCAGATGATCCGTGATCCAGGGGTCTGCGATAGAGTCAGGTCTGGGCTAGAACTCTTTTCACTGGTTTTGGTTTGATGATATTATTTCTGGAAGACACAAATCTGATTAGCACATTAAATGTACCCTTTGCAAGGGTAGAATGGTGAGAGGAGGGGTTTAATAACAGTGTCATGTTAGAAGAACAAAGTCAATGATTTTTTTTTTTTTTTTTGAGACAGAACCTCAAGCCATCCCCCTGGGTAGAGTGCCGTGGCATTACAGCTCACAGCAACCTCCAACTCCTGGGCTCAAGCGAGTCTCTTGTCTCCGCCTCCCAAGTAGCTGGGACCACAGGCGCCCGCCACAACGCCCGGCTATTTTTTGGTTGCAGC
>CAUYTI010013668.1:0-18581 GCA_963575145.1 Galago senegalensis | reverse complement strand
CAAAACAGCATGGTACTGGCAAAGAAGCAGAGAGGTAGATGTATGGAACAGAGTAGAGAGCCAAGATATGAATCCAGCCTCCTATCATGATCTGATCTTTGACAAGTCAGTTAAAAACATTGAGTGGGGGAAAAGATTCCCTATTTAACAAACAGTGGTGGGCTAACTGAATAGCAACCTGTAGAAGACTGAAACTAGACCCATACCTTTCAAAATTAACTAAGATTCTCACTGGATTAAAGATTTAAACATAAGTCATGAAACTATGAAAATACTGGAAGAAAGTTTAGGGAAAACACATGAAGAAATCAACTTGGGCAAAATTTTATGAGGAGGACCCTTTGGACAATTGAAGTAATGTCAAAAATACACTTTGGGATCTGATAAAACTTAAAAGTTTCTGCACAGCCAAGAACACAGTAAATAAAGCAGGTAGATAACACTCAAAATGGGAGAAGAATGAGATAACACTCATATTTTCTGGTATGTCCTAAAAAATCTTTAATCACCAGATTCCACAGAGAACTCAAAAGTGTTAGTAAGATAAAAACAAGTGATTCCCATCTCACTGTGGGCAAGGGAGTTGAATAGAAATTTATCTAAAGAAGATAGGTACATGGTCTACAGATATATGAAAAAAAAAATACTCTCCATCCTTAATCAGCATAGAAATGCAAATCAAAACTACTTTGAGGTACCACCTAACCCCAGTCAGATTAGCCCATATCACAAAATCCCAAAAACAGAGATGTTGGCATGGATGTGGAGAAAAGGGAACACTTCTACACTGCTGGTAGGAATGCAAATTAATTCATTCCTTTTGGAAAGACATCTGGAGAACACTGAGAGAACTAAAAAGAGACCTGCCATTTAATTCTGCAATTCCTTTATTAGGTATATATCCAGAAGACCAAAAAGCACATTACAATAAAGATATTTATATCAGAATGTTTATTCCAGCCCAGTTCATAATTGCTAGGGCATGGAAGAAACCAAATGCCCATCAACCCACAAATGGATCAATAAATTGTGGGACATGTACACCATAGAATACTACGCAGTCCTAAAGAAAGATGGAGACTTTACCTCCTTCATGTTCTTATGGATGGAATTAGAAAATGTTCTTCTTAGCAAAGTATCTCAAGAATGGAAGAAAATTATCCAGTGTACATAGCCCTATTTTTAAACTAATTCATAGCTTTTATATGAATGTCATAACCTAATTGTATCCTTAGAATATGGGAAGGTGGTGGGAGAGGGAATGTGAGGGGAGTGGCTAGGGGTTAGGAGGGTGATTGGTGGAGTCACCTCTATGGTTTATCTCACAAGGGTACAAGTGAATCTTCCTAAAAGCCTAGTATGAATGTCTTAACTCAATAACTAAGAAAATGACATGAAAGTTATGTTAACTAGTTTGATAAAATGACACTATGCATTCATAGTATTTCAAAATGTATATGAAAACAGCACCTTGGACCCCATGATTGCATTAATGTACACAGTTATGCTATAAGAAATAAAAAATAATAATAAAATTTCAAAAGCAGGGGATGAGTGTAGAATCTGGTTATTTTAATGTGCATAAAAGTATGATTTGTTTCAAGAATTCACTCTGTGGGCAATTTAGAGTGACTACAAGAACCTACAATATCAAAGGGTGATGGTTTTATAAAAGCTGAAGTCTTGACTAATAGGAATTGTATAAAAGAAATTTTTCCCATGAGAGAATAATTTCTCCAGTTGAAATCTAATTTAGGTAAAAATTTTCAACACTATATACATTGTCATAAGAAAAAATAGTAGTCAGGTTTTGGCCTTGCATGTGTATTTCCTGCTACTCAGGAGGCTGAAAGAAGAAAATAGCCTACACCCAGTATTTGGGCATATCTGTGATCTGTAGGTGCCACAGAACTTTACTCAGTGTGATAAATAATGTAAGTTTCTGTCTCTTTGTATATATAAAAAGTAAACAACATGAACCTATTCTATCATCTAATATGGGAGAAAACTGCATAACATCCAGCCATTTTTATACTTCAGATGTGGGTATCTCACTATTGTTGAAGCTGGTCTCTAATTCAGAAGCTCAGACAATTCAATTGATTTGGCCTTTCAAATTTCCAAAATGAGAGGCATGAAGAACCAACCCCACCCTCAAAAACTAGTTCTAAAAATATTCCATCTTTGATGTCTGAAGTGGTGGCTCAACATGAGAGTAGTGAGTTCCAAAATGGACACAGCCAATCTGCAACAAAACATCTGGGCATTTTTGAAAGTGCCTGAAGCTCAAGCTACTGGGAAGGCTGAGTCAAAATAATTGCCCACATCCTGGAGATGGGGTTATCTGTGAGCTGTCATGGGACAACACTCTACCAAGAGTGACAATGTCAAACTCTGTCTATAGAAAAAAATGAACAAAGAGCAGCCTCCTTAAATGTCTCTATGCAGTTTTATCATCTGGAATGGAGCTGGAGTCTCACTACAGTACAAAATCTCAACTGTTGTGTTAGCCCAGTGGCTGGAATCTCAGCCATTAATGTAATCAGTGAGGAAAAAATGGGAAATCACTTATCTCTGTGGATGGAGGGCTAAGAAATGTCCTTGATCACCTGCAGGACACCAGCTGAAGTGAGCAAAAAATTCCATTGAATATCTTTGACATGAAGCCTGGGTCCCATGACATTCTAGGATGAAGTCACTACATGGTCACCATGGATGACATCACAATGGGTGTTGCCATTTTTAAGCTTAATCTTATTATTGCTAGCCATGTGTAGTTGTTGTCTGGGCTTGTTGTTGGGTTCAAAGTGTTACAAAGAGTGGGGTTCTTTACTCCCCACTCGATTCCTGCTTCCTAAATTTTGTTCGTAAACATTGTGAAAAAATTCAACAACTAATTCTTTGTTTTTTTTTTTTAAGTCATGGACTTGGAATAAAATGGAAGAGTGTGGTTTATACCTAATGTTTCCCTTGGAGTTTATAGCACAAGAAATAGAGTCCAATCATCCAACAGTTATTTGACAGACAAAAATGGTACGTCACACAATTTGCAGTTCTAATTTTCATGATATGTGACTTGTTTCCACAGAATAGATTTGTTTCGGATGGTTTTCTCTCAAAATCTGTTGAGGCACTGTGATCCAGTACTATATTCCATTCCAGCAGTTATTTATGATGATCATGGGAAATATCGGCGTATCTTGAAAATTCCATGAATTCTGAATTCTGTGCTAGCTGAGTGTAAGATTTTGGCTTGTTGGCCACAGTGCACATTGAAGAGTTATGTTAGGACAATATGTATAATACACAATAACTAATGAAATCTGACAATGAAAAAAGAGATCCATGTGTAGTGTTGGTGACCTCACACTATGAATATGTAAAAATGTCCTGAGCTTCTCTCTATGTGTCACCGAGCCCTGAGGATTGGACAATCTACAAAGTCCCTGATTAGCTCATTTCTTAACTAGAGTTCAATGATTTATCCCATGCATGACTACAATGTTTTGATTAACTGGGGAGCCAAATTGGGTAGATCCTCTGAACTTCTCTATTACAGACAAGGCTGAGCAACAAAAATACAACATCCCTGATCTCCCAATGGGTTTCTACTCAAAGAGAAAGAGTATTCAAGTGGTGCATTACTTACCTATGGTTCCAGTACTCAAGAGGCTGAGGCAGGAGGATCACTTTAACTGAAGATTTGGAATGTCATTGTGTGAAAGGCTGAGGTCTTGCACAATCTATCCTGGGATACAGAGTGAGAGTGGTTCTCAGGATAAATAATGGAAGAAAGAAAGAGAGAGAGAGAAAGAGAGAGAGAGAGAGAGAGAGAAAGAAAGAAAGAAAGAAAGAAAGAAAGAAAGAAAGAAAGAAAGAAAGAAAGAAAGAAAGAAAGAGAGAAAGAAAGAAAGAGAGAAAGAGGGGGAAGGAAAGAAAAAAAAAATTACCCTGGTACAGTTTCCAAGAGCGAAAATATGAGAAAATTCAGTAGGCAGATGGAGCACAGTACAACATGAAGGAGGAGATTTATTGTGGTTCCAAGGGAGAGGAGGGAACAATGAGTCAGGACAAGTTATTTTGTGGTTGTTGATCTGATGGTTCCTTAGGAGGCAGTCAGTTGTTCTGATGTGCAGAGATGTCTGGTCCTTGATCTTGGACTGATTACAGAAAGGGAATATGGGCTCAGATTGAAAAGTGCAAAAGAAGGGGTAGAGTGTATCATGTGGATATTTTAGTGTGCATAAAATACCTAAATTGAGTCAAGAATTCACTGTGTGTGTAGTTTAAGTGACAAAAGAATCTAAGATACCCCTAAGATACCAAAGGGTCAGTGTTTTGTAAATTATGAAATCTTGACTAATAGCAGTTTGAGGAAAAAAATTTCCCTAAGAGAGAATAATTTCTCTAGTTGACCTCTAATCTAAGGTGAATTTCACAACACTACATCCATGTTCAAAAGTAAAAAAAAAAATAAATAAATAAAAAATAAAAAAAAGCCAGGTGTTGTGGTGTGCACCTATAGTCCCAGCTAGTTGGCAGGTTGAGAGAAGAAAATCGCCTAAGCCCAAGATGTGAAAGTTGCTGTGATCTGTAGATGTCACGGAACTTTATATATTGTGATAAATAAAGTAAGTCTCTGTCTATATACAAAAAAGTAAAAATGAGGAGTATCTCCAATACAATTTTTTCTTCCATTTATTTATTGAGACAGAATCTTGTTTTTTTGCATTTGGTACATTACCTTGGCATGATGGCTAACAGCAAATGTCAAGAATGCTCAGCAAGTGAACCTACTCCACAGCTGGCATATCAAGGGCCTTCATAACATCCTGCCCTTTTTATTCTTTATAAATTGGTGTCTCACTAGTGCTGAGGGTAGCCTCTAATTCTAAAGTCAGACAATCCAAGGGACTGGGCCTCCGAACTTGCCAAGACTAGAGGCTTGAAGAACCACACCTGCCCACAAATCCTAGTTTAAAAAAAATCCTATCTTCGATGTCTACAGTGGTGGCTCATCATGAGGGTGGTGATCTCGAAAATGGTCCCAACCAATGTGTAAACAAACAAACAAACAAAAATAGCAGGGCATTGAGGGGGGTGCCTGTATTTCAAGTTACTGGGGAAGCTGAGGAAAAGAATTTCCTGAACCCAGAAGATTTAGGTATTGGTGATCTGTAATGGCAGGGTAATCTACTGTGAGTGACAAAGTTAAACTCCGTCTAAAAAACAAACGAACAAATAAAAATACACAGAACATCCTTTTGTATATTTTATTTTATTTTTATTTTTTTATTAAATGATAGGTGTATTTTCAGTTTAGGCCATGGACCTAGGTTGAAAATTTTCCCCTAGATTATATGTCAAGTGGAGAAATTGTTCTCTCTCTCTCTTTTTTTTTTTAACATAGGCAAATCCATAGATTTTTTTTTATTAAATGATAGTTGTATACATTAATGCAAACATGGGGTACAGTGTAGTGTTTTCATATACATTTGAAGTATTTTCATCAAACGGGTTAACATAGACTTTGTGTCATTTACTCAGATATTGTGTTAAAACATTTATACTCTAATTCTAGAAAAGTTCACTTGTACCCTTGTTAGATAGACCATATAGGTGATCTTTCCAGTCACCTTCCCACCACTCATCTACCCTTTTCCCCTCCCTTTGACAAATAGAAAATGGCCATCCTTATCTTTCCTTATTTTTGTTTGTTTAAACTCTAAACTATCTGCAGATAAAATCTCAAAACCTGCTTTTTTTTCTGGTTTACATTTGCTTGGAATATAGAAGACCATTCCTTCACCCTGAGTCTGTATTTATTTTTTAAAGTAATATGCGTTTCTTGGACACAACAGATATCTGGTCTGAGGTTCTGTATCCAATCAGCCAATCTGTGCTTCTTTAAATGGCAGTTTAGGCCATTCACATTGATTGAAATTATTGAAAGACCTGGTGAGATATTACTCCTTGAACTGCTTGAAAGTCCACTAGACATTTTTAATTCTTTCACCACTGTGGAGGGTGGAATTTGATCAACAGTTCCTGGGTGAGTTTACTTTTATTGTAGGGAATTGCAATGTTTATTATGGAGGATTAGTTTGTGAATTTCCTGCAGAGGTGGTTTAGTTTTGGCAAATTTATTCAACATGTGGATATCATTAAAGTATTTAATTTCTCATAGATGAAATTCAGTTTAGCTGGATATAGGATCCTGGGTTGGAAGTTGTTTTGTTTTAGGAAATTAAAAGTTGCTGACCACCCTCTTCTGGACTGAAAGATTTCAGCAGGAAGATCTGCAATAATTCTAATACTCTTTCCTTTGTAGGTTCTTGTGTCTAAATGCTTTCAGAATTTTTTCTTTTGTAATAACTTTAGTGAAGTTAATTATGATGTCTTGTTGGAGGTGAGTTGTGCTGGGGTTCTGAAACTATCTGCTATCTAAATTTCAGAATCTCTGGGCATGTCTGGGTAATTTTCTTTTAAAATTTCATGAAGAAGAGTCTCTGTGTTTTGTGAGGCATCTTCATTGCTTTCAGGGATTCCTATAAGAAAAATATTAGTTTTCTTCAAATTTTCCCAGAGCTCTCTAAGAGAAAAATTTATTTCTTGTTTTCTTTTTTTTTTTTAATTTTTCATCCTTGTCCTCTTGGGCTTGTTCAAAGGATTTGTCTTCAATGTCAGAGATCATTTCTTCAATCTGTTCCACTCTGTTACAAAGAGATTCCACAATGTTTTTCAAATCTTTGAGGGCTACAAACTATTGTCTCAAAGTTACAAAATCTTTGATCATTTTACCTTTGAAATTGTTGAATTCTTGAGTCATCTTTTGAATAATTTCTTGAGACATCTTTTAAATAATTTTGTAAGACATTTTTTGAATCATTTCTTGAAGTTCTAGCTCTTTCCTTTCTTCTATTCTATTAATCTTATTGACTATCCACATTCTGAACTCAATTTCTGTCATCTCAGCCAGCCATCTCTTTATGGGTTGGATCTTCAGGTACCTCTGCCGTGTCCTTCTTTCAGGGGATTGATATACTCTGATTATTCCTATACTGGAGTTCTTCAGCTTACTCTGCCCTATGCTGGATTTACTCTATTTGGCTAGGTGAGCAGGTAAAAGGAAGTTGGGTTGGTGGCTCCAGGAGTAGTATTTTACTGGTCTTTTTGGGCAAAGGCTGGGACTGGTGTCTGTATGTTTTCCCCTAGAGCTTTGCCAAGGATGTGTGTAATACTATAGTCTTAGAGCCTGGAGGCCTGCATGTTTCTATCTTGTTTTTGGCTGGTATCTGTTCTACCTTAGAAAATAAATTACTCTGTGGAGAAATATCAGCAATTAAATGATCCCTCCTCTTACTGGTGATGGTTGGGAAAGAAAAAACACACCTGCCCTCAACCATACCCCCAGGGTATCACTGTAGATAGTTCTCAGGTGATTTGCCCAGTTTAAATAATCTAAAACAAGTGTCCCAGTCAACATTAGTCTCAGGTGGGGGAGTTCGAGAGGTCTCTGGCAACTATACTGCAGGAATCTTCTGGCAGCTCAGGTATGACCTGCTCTGTTATTCCGTGGGGTTAGATAGACCTGCCCAGAAAGTAAAATATTCTAGGGAGGTTGATGCCTTCTACCGCACCTTGTACCTTTGTCACACCCAGTCACTGGAAACCCCAGAGGGCTGGAAACCCACTGGAAACCCAGTTGCCCAACAAGTGAATGTGACAGGGCTTTCTGTCTGCCAAAATCAAAGTAGAGCCAGTGCCAGCTCCACTCAGTTACTGCTCTTCGACCCCACCAGCTGGAGAATGTTCCACCTGAAGACAATTTGGGCTTGAGAAAATCAGAGATTCTCCCTCAACTACCTTTTGATTTGCCCAAATCAAGAGATCCAAACCTATTGATCCAGTGAGTACTCACTCTTTGGTTGGAAAGATCACAAAGTCTCCAGCAACTAAATAATAGGAGTCTACTGGTGGTATAAGTGTGGCTTGCTCTGAAGCTCTGAGGAATCAGAAAGGCCTGTTCAGTAGACGATTTGGAACAAGAAGGCTGATGTATCTTTTGCCTCCGTACTCGCCCTTTGCTGCCAGACACTGGTAACCTTAGTCTCAGTTAACCCCACTGCCAATTTCTGTTAACTCAGACTCTGTAACCCAGTTCTGTCCAATAGGCTAGTGAGTCAGGGTTTTTTGTCTAACAGGGTCCAGGTAAAGTCAATGAGTTTATCTTTTTTGCCAGACAGAGTCCAAGTAATGTCAATGCCTTCTCCACTCAGTGACCACTCTTTGCTGCCGGCTAGCAGAGATAGTTGAAGCCTATCTGCCTCAGGCACTCAACGGGAGTTGGAGAATATTCCACTTGGGTTTAATCTATGCCTGGAATATTTTTCTTGAAGTCGTGGTTTGCCTCGGTGGGAAGGACATGTGTTTATCTCTTCTCTCAGATCAGCCTCCCACTTTCACCTTTGTTGGGTTCTTCTCACGGTTGTCTCTACCCTTGAACCTAAGTTTATGTTAAAAGCTAGCTCCAGTCAGCTGTCATCTGCTATTCCTCCAAATTCTTATTGAATGTGAAAAATGGAGTTAGGGAATATAGCCAACCCAGGGATTTAGCAAAGTACAAATACATTGAAATCAGGCAGACAAATAAACAGACTAAAATGCTACCAGACATGCAAGAACTCCAATGCCCAGACACTCAGCCACATGTAAACAAACAGACAAAGAAATAAACAAAACAACAGAAAAACCAGCCAACTAACAGATCAAAAATGAAAGAAGGAAGAAAAAAAAATAGTAGTAATAAAAGATAACCACAGAAATGTTGGTCATAAAATGATATGGCAAACAAATAACAAAACAAACAAAAAAAGAAGAAAAGAAAAAAATATATATAATAAAAATAAAAAATTAAAAATTAAAAAAAGGAAAAGGAGAACACCACTAAGAAAATTACTTTTGTTTTAGTACATATAAACAATCCCCTTTTTGAATGCAGGGGGATTCCAGTTTAAAAAATATATATATAATTATGCTGCAGTGTACTTTCAAGACAATAGGTAGCACTGTGAGTGGTCCCTACATTAAAACCAAAAATAGAAAGAAAAAAAAATAGAGAAGAAATATACATATTCCTTCTTATATATATAAGAAATATGTATATATATATATATATATATATATACTCTCTCTCTCTCTCTCTATATATATATATATATTTTTTTTTTTTACACAGAAAATGGTTGCTGGCAGGTTGCCCAGATTCTCCCTACAGCAGTTCCCACAGAGTTCTGGGCATCTTGGATTAACTTCAGATTCTGGATGGCTGGTTGCAGGTCAGATTGTGTTCTCTGAGCTTCTGGGAGAGGTGTTATGGAGACGCCATTTTTTAGGTTTTACATTACATCTGGTTCCGGGCTGTCCACCCACTCCTATCTGTCCTCTAAACTCGGGACACAAGTTCACGTTTTGCCAGACTTTCACTCAACTCTTAATTTCCCCTGGAACAGAAAACCGTTTTTGTCTGAGGGAAAAGAGTTGAGCGTCAATTGTGCGTTCCACATTCAGTTTATTTCTGATGGGGGAGGTGCTGCCGCCCTAGTGCTGCCGCCATGGCACCATCAAAAGACTTTTCAGTGTTTGTAGGAAGGGAACCAATTCCCTGAACTCAACTCCTAATTTCCCCTCAAACAGAAAACCGTATGGTCTGAGGGAAAAGATCTGGGGCACCCCTTGCATGTTCCACAGTTAGATTATTTCTGATGGGGTAGGGACCACAACTGACACCTCCATGGTGGAACATTCAAAAGATTTTTCAGTGTTTGTAAGAAGGGAACTGATTCACCCTGTGGGTCACCGCATCAGTGCAGCTCTACACATACTTCCAAAATTACAGGATATATGTGTTCCTAAGCATAGTCCCTTCCCCTCAAGTTTCGGTCCAAATGCCTGGATCCCTGATACCCCAAATCGGGTGCAAATGTCTCCCGTTTCTGGCTGCTAATTTCTGGTTGGGAATCCATGCCTCACCACACTCTCAGAGAGACACACAAACCCTACTAATTGTGCACAAGAGCCCTTCATGTGGGAGGGATTGGTTTCTGCATCTTAGGATGCAAGCCACAGACCTGATGGCGCCGTTTCAGATACTGCCCTGAATTTTTTCTGGCTGACATCATAGTTCTGGGCTACTCTTCCAATCCAGCAATTCACCTCTTTGTTTCTCACCCTGTGCTACTTATCCACACAAGCACTCCATGCAGAAGAGATTCAGTAACCCCATCACATTTGAAACCACCAGGAGAGTTAACTCAGGGATGCATCCCCTCTGCCATCTTGCTCCACCTCAGAACATCCTTATTAAATGTCTCTATGTAATTTTACCATCGGAAATGCAGATTGAGTCTCACTGCTATACAAATTCTGAATGTTGTGCCCTCTTTGTGATGGAAATCTCAGCCAGTAATGTAATCAATAATGCACAAATGGGATATCACTTCTCTGTCTGTAGATGGAGGGCTAAGAAAGGTCCAGTGAGTGTATTTAACCAGAAGCCTGGACCCAATTACATTCAAGGATGAAATCACTACGTGGTCACTATGGCTGACATCACAATAAGCTTAATCATATTCCTGCTAAGCATGTGTAGTTGTAGTCCAAGTTTGTTGTTTGGTTCAAACTATTTCAAAGCATGGGGTTCTTTTATGCACCCTCAATTCCTGCTTTCTAAATTTTGTTTTGCAACCATGTCCAAGGAATTCAATAATCCATAAGTTCTTTTGCAAGTCATGAATTGGTAATCAAAAGTAAGAGGATAGTGTATACTTAGTGCTAACCTAGGATGTTATGCAGCAAGAAATCGAGCCCAATGATTGGACAATGAATTGCCAGACATAAATGTTACCTATCACAATTACCAGTTCTACTTTACATGATGTTTGACTTCTTCTCTAGAATAGGATTCTTTCAGATGGTAGATGTCTCGGTGGAGTTTCCCTCTCTAAATCTGCTGAGGCTCTGTGTCCAGTAGTCTATTCCATACATACAGTTATTTATGATGAACACAGGAAATATCAGCCTATCTTTAAATTTCCATCAATTTTGAATTTCGGGCTAGGTGTGTCTAAACTTTTTCTTTCTTTACCACAATGAATGTTAAGGAGTTATTTTGTATCACACATATAAAACACAATAACTGATGAAACCTGATAAGGATAAAAAAGATGCATGCAAGTTGAGATTATCATGCACCACAGGCATGTAAAAAAGTCCTTATTTATTCCCTATGTGGCACCAAGGCCTGTGGACTGAAAAATCCTCAAAGACACAAGATGAGCTCATTTCTTAAGTAGAGCTCAATGACTTATCCCACACATTACAATATTTTGATTATCTGGGAAGTAAAATTGAGTAGATCACCTGATCTCCTGTGATAGAGACAAGACTGAGAAACAGAAAGACAATATCAGCCCTTATCTATCACCAGGTTGTTACTCAAAAACAAAGGATACTCAAGTGTTGAATCCCTTACCTATAGTTATAGGCACTTCAGAGGCTAAAGCACAAGGATCACTTCACCTGAAGTATTGGATATTATTGTGTGCTAGGCTGAGGTTATCGACAATCTGCCCTAAGGAACACAGTGAGGGTTGGTATCATGAAAAATAATGAAAGAAAAAAAGAGATAGAAATTTTGCTAAGCACAATTTCCAAAAGCAAAATTACAAGGAAAGTTCAGTAGGCAGATGGAATACAAAATTACATATGGAGTACAAAATTACATAAGGAAGATTTACTGAGGCCCCCAGGGGGAGGAAAGAACATTGAGTCAGGACAAATTCATTTCTGGTTGGTTCCATAAGAGACTGTCATTTGATCTTGTGGGTAGAAGTGGTCCAGAGATGTATGTTCCCTGGGCTTGGACTGATTGGGGCAAGAGAATATTGACCCAGAATGAAAAATGCAACAGAAGGGGTGGAGGTAATAATCTGGATATTTTAGTGTGCATAAGAAAATCTCACTTTAGGGAAGAATTCACAGTGTAGGCACTTTAGAGTGACTACAAGGATCTAAGATACAAATGAGTCAGAGTGTGTAAATCTGAAGCCCTGATTAATAGGGACTGTGGGGAAAAAAAAATTCCCTATGGGACAATAATTTCTCCAGTTGACAACTAATCTAGGAGAAAATTCTCAACAGTAGATTTGTGGTCAAAAGAAAAAATAATAGCCAGGCATTGTGGCATTCACCTTTAGTTCCAGGTACTCATGAGGCTGAGGGAACAAAATCGCCTGAGCCCAGAAGGTAGAGGTTACTGTGACCTGTAGATGCCACAAAACTTTACTGAGTGTGACAAAGTAAGTCAAACATTATAGGTGAAACACCTAAATTGTCTCTTTCCCCTGTAGCCTCAAGTTTCATCAGATAAGATCAAAGAAAGTAATAACTGACAACATGTTCTTCATTAAGTTATGTTAAACTTGGTTATATTGAAAGAATTATTCTTAAAGGTGTATGTTGGGTAAATTACAAGGGAGGAACTACTTACATGATGGGTGGTCATAAGCTGTTTAAATGGATTAATAAGTTCATTGCTGCATTGTGCTCATGTAAAAAATTCCCTATATAAGTAAACTGCAAATAAAGAAGTTTGCCATTTTGCCTGAGCAAGCAGATGGTCACTTTTATTTAAAACACAATTCCAATAAGCATGCTTATTCTTCGCAACATTCCTTTTCCGTGAGACCCTTACTGCAACAAAGGTAGCACCTGTGTCTCAAAGGAGTAGGTCACAGGCCTCATATGCTTGAGGTTGCAAGTTCAAACCCAGCTGAAGAAAAAAAAAAGAAAAAGAAAGAAAGAAAACAAAAGAAAGAAAAAACTTCAAAAAAAATTAAAGTAATTCTTTGTTTCTATAAAGAAAAAAAGTAAAAATGAGGAGGAAATCCAATACAAATGGTATTCTCCATTTATTTTTGAGACAAAGTCTTGTTTTGTTACCATTGGTATTGGAATGTGGTATCATAGCTCACAGAAAATTCAAGTGTTCTCATCAAGTGAACCTATTCCATTAGCTAGCATGCCAGGAGCATACATGATATCTGGCAGGTTTTTTTTGTTCTTCACAGATGGGTATCCCACTAGTGCTGACCTTAGTCTGCAATTTAGAAGCTCAGACAATCCAACTTAATGGGCCCCCCAAATTGCTAACATGAGAGGCATGAAGAACCACCCCTGGCCACAAAATCTACTTGGAAAAATATTACACTTTCAATGTCAGAAGTGGTGGATCACCATCAGAATGGTGAGTTTAAAAATGGTCCCAGCCAATCTGCAATAATAAATAGGTGCGCAATGAGGAGGGTGCCTATACTTCAAGCTATTGGAAAGGCTGAGGCAAAAGAATCACCTGAGCCAAGCATATAGTGGTTTATGTGAAACGTGATGGCACAGTACTCTACTGAAAGTGACAAAGTGAAACTCTGCATGTAAAAATAAAAAGCACATAACTTCCTACTTACGTCTCTATGCAGTTTTATCATCTGAAAGGCAGCTTGATTCTCACTGTTATTCCAAATCTCAACTATTGTGTCGGCCCAGTGTCTGGAATCCCAGCCAGTAATGCAATCAATAAGATGCTAATGGGAGATTACTTCTCTGTCTGTGGATAAAGGGTTAAGAAATATCCTGGATCAAACACTTTCAGTACACCAGCTGAAGTGAGCCGAAAGCTCCAGTCAGTATCTTTGACCAGAAGTCTGGATCCCATGACATTTGAGGATGAAGTCACTACATGGTCACCATGGTTGATGTCACAAGAGGTGTTGCCCTGAAATACCATCTTAAACCTTAATCTTATTCCTGCTAAGCATGGATAGTTGCTGTCCTCGTTTTTTGTTGAGTTCAAACTGTTACAAATAGTGGGGTTCTTTTCTCCACACTTAATTCCTGATTTCTAAATTTTGTTTTGTAAATATAACCTAAGAATATAACAGTACATCTTTTCCTTTTTAAGTCACGGATTTGTAATCCAATGTAAGCATATGGTTTATACCTATCTCTGCCCTGAGATGTTATAAAATAAGAAATTGAGCCCAATGATCAGAGAATGATTTGACATACTTAATTGGTACATCACAGAATTCCCAGTTCTACTTTTAATGATGTTTAACTTCTTTCTCTAGAATACAGCTGCTTTGAATTGTATGTATGGCAATGAAGGTTTCATCTTGAAATCTGTTGAGGAACTGTGTCCAGTGATATACTCCATACTGACAGTTATTTATGAATATGTTGGAAAATATCATCCTATCTTTAAATTTCCATCAATCCTGATTCCTTGCTAGGTGTATCTAAACTTTGGCTTCTTGGCTACAGTGTGCCTTGAATAGACAATTTTAGATCACATATACAACAAAAGAATCCTGAAAAGGATAAGATACATCCATGCATAATTGTGATCTCCTGCCTGGATAAGTAAAACAGTCCTGGCATACTCCCTATGTGTCACCAAGGTCTGAGGATTGGATAATCCTATAAGTTCAAGATAAGCTCATTTCTTTAGTAGAACGAAATGACATATCATACTAATGAATGCAATATTTTTATAGTCTGGTCAGCCAAATTAGGCAGAAACCCTGAATTCCCATATTAGAAACAAGTATGAGCAACAGAAAGACAAACTCATCCTAGATCCCCTACTGGAATTTTACTCAAACAGAAAGGGTAATCAAGTGTTGTACCCTTTACCTATATTTCCAGCTGATCCATATGTAAGGAAGGAGGATAACTTCAATAGAATGGTTGAATGTCATTATGTGCAAGGCTGAAGTCATAAATAATCTAGCCTAGGGAAAAGATGGAGAGTCAGTCTCATGAAAAAGAAAGAAAGAAAGAAAGAAAGAAAGAAAGAAAGAAAGAAAGAAAGAAAGAAAGAAGGAAGGAAGGAAGGAAGGAAGGAAGGAAGGAAGGAAGGAAGGAAGAAAGGAAGGAAGGAAGGAAGGAAGGAAGATAAGAAAAGAAAGAGATAATAAAATTTTGCTAGATACATTTTCCAAGAGCAAAATTATGCGGACAGTTCAGTTGGCAGGTGGAATCCAAGACTACATAAAGGGGATTTATTGTGGTCTCCAGAGGAGGAAGGAACAGTGAGTCAGGACAAGTTTTTTTTCCAGTTGGTTTCTTGGGAGACTGCCAGTTAATCTGATGAATAGGGATTGTCCAGACGTATGGTCCCTGTCTTGGGCTGACTGGGGCATGGGAATTTTGGTTCAGATTGAAAAGTGCAACAGAAGAAGTGGAGTGTATACTTTGGATATTTTAGTGTGCATATAAAATTGGGTCTTGAGTCCAAAATTCAGTATATGGGCAGTTTAGAGTAATGAAAAGAATCTAAGATATCAATGGTTTAGAGTTGTGTAAAATCTGAAGAATTACCTAAATGGGGAATGTAGGAAAAAAATGTCCCTATGAGAGAATAATTTGTCCAGTTAATATCTAATCTATGGGAAAATTTCCAACACTGATACATTGTCAAAGTAAAAATAATACCCAGGTGTTGTGGTGTGCAACTCTAGTCCAAACTACTCAGGACTCTGAAAAAGGAAAATCACCTAACCCCTCAGCTGGTATGCCAGGAGCCTGCATAAACATCTGGTTGTATTTTGTTCTTCAGAGATGACTATCTCACTAGTTCGGAGTTTGCTCTCCAATTTGGAAGTTCAGAAAATCCATCTGAGTTGGGCCTCCCAAATTGCCAAGGTAAAAGATATGAAGAAGCACCCCTAGACACAAAACCTAGTATCAAACATATCCCATCTTCAGTGTGAAATGGTGGCTGACAAACAGGCTCATGAGTTTGAAAATGGTCAGAGCCATTGTGCAACAAAAATAGCTGGGCATTGAGGTAGGCACCTTTAGTTCAAGCTACTGGGGAGGCTGAAGTGAAAGAATCACCTAAACCAAGGAGATGGAGGTTTCTGTGAGCTGTCAAGGCACAGCAGTATACCAAGAGTGACAAAATGAAACTATGTCTCACAAAAAAAAAAAGAAAGAAAGAAAAAAGAAAAGAAAGAGCATACTAATTAAGTGTCTCTATGGAGTTTTACCATCTGGAATGCAGCTTGAGTATCACTGCTATACAAATTCTCAGCTTTAGTGTCAGTCTAGTGATATTAATCTCACCAATTAAAATAATCAATAAGGCACAATTGGGAGATCACTTCAATGTTTGTGGATAGAGCTAAGAAATGTCCTGGATCAAATACAGGTAGGACACCAGATTAAAGAATCAGAATAGTCCAGTGTGTACCTTTGACCAGAAAGCTGGATTGCACCATATTCCAGGATTCTCAGTATATGGTCATCATGGATGACATCACAATGAGTGTTGCCTTGGGTTACCATATATTTCTTTTCTTTTGAGACAGAGCCTCAATCTATCCCCCAGGTAGAGTGTTGTGGTATCACAGCTAACAGCAATGTCTAACTCCTGGGCTAAAGCGTGTCTCCTGCCTCAGCCTCCCAAGTAAGTGGGACCACAGGTGTCTGCCACAACACCTGGCTATTTTTTGGTTGCAGCAATCAATGTTGTTTTGGTGGGCCCAGGCTGGATTTAATCCTACTGATACCAGATTTTTAACACTGGATTTCCAGGATCTTGGTCTCAACGATTTGATGAATGAATCGACAAACCATAGAATGAACACTGAGGTTTTATTTACATCTCAAAGAACCAAACTTCCTTGCAGGGCAGGTTACAAGTGTTACAACTCTTATGAAAACAACTCTTACAAAGAGCCAAGCCTCTTTATAGAGCAGGATAGATGTGCTACAGCTCTTAGAAAGGGCCAAGCCTCTTTTCAGGGCAGAGATCAGCAAAGGGCCAAGCCTCTTTGTAGGGCAGGATCAGCGTAAGTGTTACAGCTACAGCTCTTACAAAGGACAAAGTCTCTTTGCAGGGCAGAGATCAGCAAAGGGCCAAACCTCTTTTTAAGGCAGAATCAGCAGCAAAAGTGTAACAGCTACAACTCTTATAAAGGACCAAGCCTCTTTGCAGGGCAGAGATCAGAAAAGGGAAAAGCCTCTTTTTAAGGCAAGATCAGAAGCGGAAGTGTTCAGCAGTAGAAGTGTTACAATTTCTACAAAGAGCCAAGCCTCTTTGTAGAGCACGATCACCACTAGAAGCACTTGCTTCTTCTTCTGGACAGTCTGCAATAGCCTGCTGCAGTCTTACTCTTCTGCTCTATCTTCCTCCAAGGACTGCGACGATCTGCCCCAGGCTCTCTGCTCAGGGCCTTATATAGATGCAGTAGCTTAGCTGTGATTGGTCTATAAAATGAACCAATCAGGAGCAGGATTGAAAATGGACCAATCAGGGATGGGCACCAGTTCTCCCTTGATTGACAGGTCCTTCAGCAGGGCTCTACTGGAGCATATGGGGGAAGAAAGCTCCCCTGTGTACCCCAACCTGCCTGTATTTGCCAGCTGCTGCCACCAAGACAGAAGTGGCAGGTCCCCCAGGCCCTGCTTGGCTGAGCTGGCTGGGGTATCACTTTTCTGGTATCATTCCTCCCTCTCCGAGTAGAAACTCTAACTGCTGTTAGGGAAAAGGACAATGACTCATCCAACTGCTTCCTGCTGAATAGGGGCGATGATGGAAGGGACAGTTAGGGTTTCTCCGGAGGAAACTGTGACACCAGGAACTGTGATTGGAACCATCGTTTTGTGGGTGGTGTGGTTTGGTGAGATTTCTGAAAAGTAGATAGTTAATTAGTAAAAGGGCAACTTAAGATTATGCTAGGTTAGAGGCATTACAGTAGTGATGCTATTGTTTTCTAAATAATAACTTTAAGTTTTCCTTAGGCTCACAAGAATAGGTGGGCTGTGGTTGGTTTTCTTCAGAGTCTTCTTCTGTAGAAGGGGAAGGGTGCCAGGCTTTCACTTGTGAATGATGAAGAATCTACGCCCATAACTTTAACAACTGTAGAGGAAGACAAGATAACAGGAAAGGGCCCTTCCCAAATTGGGGTTAGGGAAAATGAGTTGGAGGGAAGAGTTTTGATCAAGAATAGATCCCAAGGAGAGAAAAGTTCCTTTAGAGTTGAATGTAAAAACGTAGTTGGCAGGGTTTTAAGGATTTGTTGAAATTTAGCTAAAGAGGTAATATGCTTTACCAATTCTGTAGTTTCTAAATCTAGTAATAAATCATTAGTCAAAAAGGGTCTTCCATATAAAAATTTAAGTGAGCTATAATGGAAATTTTGAGGAAAATTCTTTATTCTAAGGAGGACAATGTAAAGTAACTTAGTCCAAAGGAGATAAGAAACTAGGAGCTAGCTTTTGTAACTATCCTTTGATTATGTCATTCATTTTTTCTACTTTTCCAGAAGACTGGGGTATCCAAGAACAGTGCAGGTGATATTGAATGCCAAGTGCCTTAGATATTCCCTGCATCACTGTTGCTTTGAAGAACAGCCCATTATCACTTTGTAAACTTCGAGGAAGTTCAAACCTGAGGATAATCTCATGTACTAATACTTTTACAACTTCCTGGGCTTTTTCTGTTCTACAAGGGAATG
>CAUYTI010013666.1:0-39923 GCA_963575145.1 Galago senegalensis | reverse complement strand
CTCAAGCTGTCCCCCTGGGTAGAGTGCCCTGGCATTACAGCTCACAGCAACCTCCAACTCCTGGGCTCAAGCGAGTCTCTTGCCTCCGCCTCCCAAGTAGCTGGGACCACAGGCGCCCGCCACAACGCCTGGCTATTTTTTGGTTGCAGCTTTCATTGTTGTTTGGTGGGTCCAGGCTGGGGATTCGAACCCGCCACCTTAGGTGTACGTGGCTGGTGCCTTAGCCTGTTGAGCTATAGGCGCCGAGTCCAGATATGAGTTTTATATTATTTTTGTTAATTTTATAATGTTAAACTTTAATAATAACAAATAATTGTTGAGAACTGATTATCGAGAACTGCTTATCAAAGTTTGCATTGTTGTCAGGCCCTGCCCTCCCCCCCATGGTGTCCTGCTTTACCATTGTTAAAACCTGGTCACCTTAGTTATATTGCGATGTAACAAGTTACCCCAGGATTTAGCAGTTTCAGAGTACCTATGTCCAACTTCTGTGGGTCAGGAATATGCAGCTTAGTTGATTCTTCTGGCGCAAATTCTCTCACAGAGCTGCAGTCAAGTGGCCCTGGGCTGCCTGGCTGGGGAAGCCTCCACTTTTGAGCTCCCTTCTGTGGCTATTGACAGGCCCAGTTCCTCCTCACTGCTGCTGGCCAAAGGTGCTGGTTTGCTCCCACATGGGTCTCTCCACAGGGCTACTCACAGCACAGCAGCTGGCTTCCCAAAGAGGGAAAGGGGGGATTTAGAGAAGGAAAGAGACAAGACAGAGCCCAGCCTTTGCATACCCTGATCTCAGAAGTGACAGTATTTTTGCTGTGTTATGTTTTAGGAAAGGAGTCAGTACGTCCAGTCCACACTCAAGGGAATGAATATGAAGACACGAATACCATGTCAGGCAGTGCCAGAGCTACTTAGGATATGAATTAATAAGTGTTTTATGCATTTGTCAGGATTAATTTCTAATAAAGCAATCATCAATCAGCATTATCACATCAACAAAAGCTATGTGGGGTTCTCAATAATACATAAGAGTGTATATAGGCTTTTAAGACTAAAATTTCAGAGAACTACTACGATTAATATAAATATTGACTATATCTGGTAATTATCATCAGGTAATCATCAATCAGTATTATTCACATCAACAAAAGCTATTTGGGATTCTCAATAATATGTAAGAGTGTATATAGGCTTTTTTTTTTTTTTTTTTTTGCAGCTTTTGGCCAGGGCTGGGTTTGAACTCGCCACCTCCAGTACAGGGGGCCGGTGCCCTACTCCTTTGAGCCACAAGCGCCACTCATGTATAGGCTTTTAAGACTGAAATTTTAGAGAACTACTACTCTTCTATTAATATAAATATTGACTATATCTGCTAAAACTGCAGCACATTATTCAAGAGTTGAAAATATTTGTCTTATTATTATTCTTAGCTCTGAATAAAAGAGCTCATTGCACCCCCCCAATAGCATTTTATAATAGTTTTAGAAAACAGAAATGTATATTGAAATACAATACATTTGGCTCACAGCTATAATCCCAGCACTCTGGGAGGCTAATGCAGGTGAATTGCCTGAGCTCAGGAGTTTGAGACCAGCCTGAACAAGAGCAAGACTCAGTCTCTACTAAAAATAGAAAAACTAGCCAGGCCTTGTGGTGCATGCCTGTAGTCCCAGCTACTTGGGAGGCTGAGGCAAGAGGATAGCTTGAGCCCAAGAGTTTGATGTTGCTTTGAGCCATGATGCCACAGCACTCTACCGAAGGCAACAAAGTGAGACTATGTCTCAAACAACAACAAAGAAATACAATAGGCTTTGGTGGCGCCTGTGGCTAAGTGGGTAGGGCACCAGTCCCATATAGCAAGAGTGGCAGGTTCAAACCCAGCCCCAGCCAAACTTAAACAAAAAACTACCCAGGTGTTGTGGCAGGCACCTGTAGTCCCACCTGCTTGGGAGGCTGAGGCAAGAGAATTGCCTAAAGCCAGGAGTCAAAGGTTGCTATGAGCTGTGACACTATGGCACTCTACCAAAGGTGATAAAGTAAGACTCTGTCTCTAAAAAAAAAAAAGAAAAAATAGGCTTTGTCACATGTATGTATTCAGCAGGTGTGGCATCAAGACTTCTAACTACTGGCAGGCACAATGGCTCACACCTGTAATCCCAACACTCTGGGAGACTGAAGCAGGAAGATCCCTTGAGCTCAAGTTTGAGACCAGTCTGAGCAAGAATGAGACCCATCTCTACTAAAAATAGAAAAACTACCCGGGTATGGTGGTTGACGCCTACAGTCTCAGCTACTCAGGAGGCTGAGGCAGGAGGATTGCTTGTGCCCAGGAATTTGAGGTTTCTGTGAGCTAGGCTGAGGCCACAGCACTCTAGTGTGGGCAACAGACTTCTATACTGTTTGTCTATACTATATATACAGACTAAATATACTGCGTATTTAGTATATTCATCACATATCTGAAATTACTTCATTAAAAAACATTTACCCTATATATTAAATGCTTAGATTGTCAGCGTCCAATAATTGGCAATTTTATTTTATTATTACTTTGTTGGTTTGGTTTATTGTGTAGATTCCTCCAGTGCCCTTTCTGTGCTGAGCGGCACCAGCGCTGTCACTGACAGCTGATGATTAAGAATTGTCCTGCCCTTCCTGATAAGACAGGGAGGGCAGACAGCTGTTCTCATGTCTGCTTCTTTTTAATCACTTTCAGCTCAAAATCATTCTTATGTCAAAGTGGTGTATCTTGAGGTGGCAATATTCTGCTGTCCTTCACGTGTAAGAATTATTTTTGTGCAAAGTAATTTAGAAATCCCCAAGATGACTTGTTGGTATTTGCTGAAAATAAATTTAGTCTCATGGCAAATTTAGACACATTTGCAGGTGCTGAATTGTGTCCTGTCTGGGTTTGCTTCTAAAGAGGTGTCGCCAGCTTGCCGTCAGTGTTGGGTCCAAAGTAAGGCGGGTGCATTCTTGTCCTTTACCATTTTCATATTTTGCACTGCTGAGCAAACATTGCAGTATTCTTTTTTATAATTATGTAAAATTACACAGCATAACCAGTTTTCTTTTTCTTTATGTTAGAACATCACTGCTTTGACCAAGGAGGTTTGCTATACACTCTGTGACTATAGGTGAAGGGATGGAAATACAAAATCTATATTTTAGGTCATGTTTTATCGAGGTTGCAGCACAAACAGATAAATCTAAGACTTCTGACTAAAGACCATAACAATATATGAGCTATGAATACTTAGATATTTGTAATATTTTACTTATTTATTTTTCTTGCAATACTTCAACTGTACATTGTCTGTTCCAACATGTACCAGGAGATATTTAGCTGCCTAAAAACCTTCATTGCACAGTGACTACAGATTGATGAGTGAAATGTATAGAAAGAAAAACGTTAGTTTAAAACAGACTTATCACTTATATAATTATCTAAGGCTAAAAAATTTCTATGTTTTAATCAGATGATTATTTTATGTCATAAACAGTTAATTTTATCAAATGTTAGGGAATGCAGACGTGAAACATTCACCTCACAATCTAAGCGCGTTAATGTTTTTTCTAGTTTTTTAAAATACCTTTACCACATATACGTGTATTCCTACCCTATTGTTTAGTTTTAAATGTTTTTAAATGTTATATAAGTAGAATCTTCCTGTGCTTTTTTCCTGTATCTTACTTTATTCAAAATTGTTACTATTTATGATGTTGTCTGTAACTGTAATACTTTCATTTTTAATGCTGTACAGTAACTATTATGGATATATTATAATTTATTTGTTAATTCTATAGTTGATGGGTGTTTCTTATTTACTATTTCTTGATTAGTATAGCAATGAACATTCTAGCACATGTCTCCTGGTGCTAGTGGGGCTATTTCTAGGTTTGGTATTGGTTTGATATTGGCTATGTGTATTTTCTTTTTTTTTTTTTTTTGAGACAGAGCCTCAAGCTATCCCCCTGGGTAGAGTGCTGTGGCATCACAGCTCACAGCAACCTCCAACTCCTGGGCTTAAGCGAGTCTTCTGCCTCAGCCTCCCGAGTAGCTGGGACCACAGGCGCCCGCCACAATGCCTGGCTATTTTTTGGTTGCAGCCATCATTGTTTAGCGGGTCTGGGCTGGATTCAAACCCGCCACCTTAGGTGTATGTGGCTGGCGCCTTAGCCACTTGAGCCACAGGCGCCGAGGCAGCTATGTGTATTTTCAAATGTTCTTGGTGATACTGATTGTTTCAGAGTAGGTATACCAATTTACATTCTCACTACCAATGTAGGAGAGTTCCACCATCTAGTGAGCACTTGAAATAATACAAAAACAATGAAGAACACAAAGAAAATGAGATAGAAACACAAACTGTGGAACCCGACAGGCAAAAGTTAGTAGGCTGGCTCGGTGCCTATAGCTCAACCGGCTAAGGTGCCAGACACGTACGCCTAAGGTGGCGGGTTCGAATCCCCAGCCCGGACCACCAAACAACAATAATGGCTGCAACCAAAAAATAGCCGGGAGTTGTGGTGGGCGCCTGTGGTCCCAGCTACTTGGGAGGCAGAGGCAGGAGACTCGCTTGAGCCCAGGAGTTGGAAGTTGCTGTGAGCTGTAATGCCACAGCACTCTACCCAGGGGAACAGCTTGAGGCTCTGTCTCAAAAAAAAAAAAAAAAAGTTAGTAGGCTATAAAACTAACTACCTAACAGGCAAAAGTTAGTAGGCTATAAAACTAACTACCTAACATGCAAAAGTTAGTAGGCTATAAAACTAACTACCTAGCAGGCAAACGTTAGTAGGCTATACAACTACCTAACAGGCAAAAGTTAGTAGGCTATAAAACTAACTACCTAGCAGGCAAAAGTTAGTAGGCTATACAACTACCTAACAGGCAAAAGTTAGTAGGCTATAAAACTAACTACCTAACAGGCAAAAGTTAGTAGGCTATAAAGCTAACTACCTAGCAGGCAAAAGTTAGTAGGCTATAAAGCTAACTACCTAACAGGCAAAAGTTAGTAGGCTATAAAGCTAACTACCTAACAGGCAAAAGTTAGTAGGCTATACAACTACCTAACAGGCAAAAGTTAGTAGGCTATAAAACCAACTACCTAACAGGCAAAAGTTAGTAGGCTATAAAGCTAACTACCTAGCAGGCAAAAGTTAGTAGGCTATAAACAAATTGAATAATATAATCAATCAACTCAATTTACTGCATTTTTACATTCTTTGACTTGAGATTATACATTTCTTTTGTATTACTTAGAACACATTTATGAAAAATTGAAATGTAGTTGGTCACAAAGAAAACCTTAAAGTGAGAAAAAGTAAAGATTTTATAGACCATATTATCTTTTTTTTAACAGTAATTTAAAGTTTATTCCAGCTATAATGCAGGTTATTCTGACTTTAAGGTAGCATCACATGGCATACTTCTGAGTCCATTCCCGAGATATTCTGTTGTACTTATCTCTGTCTGTTTTATAGATCCGTGCAATCTCTGGCACTAGGGAGTGGGTCATCTGGGTTTGGATCACATAACAGTGAACAAATGGATAAAAGAACATTAGAAATAGTTAAAGGAGGAGACCACCGTGATCTTAGAATATCAAGACAAATGCTGCCATTACTGTTAATATTTGGATGATAAATTCTTGTTGTAAATGCAACCTTAGGTGGTTTGAAGGGGTAGTCTGTAGGAAAATGAATTGTCAAAAAGAATATACTGCTTTGATGTGGGCTGTCATTAGGTCCTGCAATTGTGGCTTGCCAATGAAACATCATCCCCAACTGGACCTGCAGAACATCGTGCTGGAGGGTCATGGGTCAAATCACTAAGTTCCTTATTAATCCGGTTCAGTGCCATAGTCTGTGCTTTTCATCTGGCTCCTCCCTTTCCTGGTGTGTGCTCAATGGTCCAGCCAAAACCCTTGATTATCCAGGTGACAGGGAAGGATTGTCTTGTCTCACACGGGCTTTGCCAGACACAGGCACAGAGGGGCCAGGGCCTCTCTCAAGTTGAGGCCTGGGCCTCCACCCCAGTGGCAGCTGGCCCTACAGGGCTCACGTGCATGATGCAGCCAAGACATGTCTTATCATGAGTTAATTTGTGTAAGCGGAAAGAGGTACAGGTCCAGTTTCAGTCTTTTACATGTGGTTATCCAGTTCTCCGTGTACCATCTGTTAAATTGGGATTCTTTTCCCCAGTTTACGCTTTTGTTTTATCAAAGATCAGATGGAAACATGAAGTTGTTTTCACCTCTAAGTTCTCTATACTGTTCCATACATCTGTGTCTCTATTTTTATGCCAGTACCACATTGTTTTGATCACCACAGACTTGTAGCATAACTTGAAGTCTGATAATGTGATGCCTCCAGGTTTGTTTTTACTTCTTAGGCTTGCAGTGGCTATTAGGTTTTTTTTGTGGTTCCATACAAAATGAAGAACTATTTTTTCAAGGTCTTTGAGTATGATATTGGTGCTCTAATGGGGATTGCATTAAATCTATAGATGGCTCTGGGTAGTATAAACATTTTAACAATGTCAATTCTTCCTAGCCATGACCTATAGGTTTTTTGTTTATTTGTTTTGTTTTTTTGAGACAGAGCCTCACTATGTCACCTCAGCCTCCCAAGTAGCTGGGACTCCAGGCGCCAGCCACAATGCCTGGCTATTTTTTTGTTGCAGTTGTCATTGTTGTTTAGCTGGTTCGGGCTGGGTTTGAACCCACCTGATCCAGTGTATGTGGCTGGTGCCCTAGCCACTGAAGTACAGGCACCGATCCCATAAGCTATAGTTTTCATTTTGATTCTGTGGCTACTCCAAAATTTCTCTTTTTGTTCTAGATACTTAAAGTTTGTTTCTATTGCTTGGAAGAACTCTAATAGATATCTCCTCCTACTTAAAAAAAACCTCCACACATTTGTTTCACATGTCTTTTGTTTTGCATTCAATTTTTCAATATATTAGTGAATTTTAGTTTTATGCGCCTACTTGATTTTGTTTCCTGTCCAGCAGTTCTTTTCTATAACAACTTCCCAATTCTTTAATTCTTTAATTTTGACAAATCTCTCTATGTAATAAAGCTCATCTTCAAGAAATTTTTCAGGCAGAATACCACAGATAGTCTAATTCTGACCTTTTATGTCTGAGAACATTCTTTTTGACATTGCACATTATTACAGCATTCCTACCCTCAAGTTTCCATGGATATTTCTTTATGATTTTATGGTATTCTTGTTGCACAGAAGGTTGAGGCCAACCTGATATTTTCTCACTGAAAATACCCATTTTTGTGTGTTCAGATTCTTGGAAATTTTCTCATATGTTTTGTTATTATTTCTGCTTCACTTGTTTTTACCTTCAGAACTTCTACAAAGTCAGTCTTACAACTCTTACAGTTTCTGTCGACAGAACATCAGTTTAAATTATATGGGTTAAAGTTTAATTATAGATAAAAGAATTCACTCAAGCCCAGTTTAAACAGAGTGATGCCTACTGAAGTCTATGAACTTGCTACAGAATGAATGGAAGATGTGGAGCAGGAGGCTGGACTTTGAGTAATAATTCCTGGAGCTATATCTAAGTGTCTCAGCAAAGTTGCTGCTGCTGGTGGGCACCACTACTGATTAAGGATCATGCTGTGTTCAAGCCACCGTCAAGAAAGCCATCAGTATAGGAAGTTGCTGCCGTGACTGCTGGTCACACATAGAAAAGAACTGACTGGACATCAGAGGTTCTAACAGAGCTGCTTCAATGAAGTACCAAAATGACTCTGGTTACTGTGCTGCCAGGAGAGCCACCTCACAGTGCCTCTGCCCCCTTCCCAATCTCATTCAGATCCAACTATTTGGTGGATGCTACATCACATGCAGAAATCCTCACTGAAAAGGCACATGGAGACTCAGACTTCAGTTTTCCAGCCTCTGATGTGCACAAAGCCATATTACTGCAAGGTTGGAGAGGTACTGAGGGGGCCACATGGGCACATGAATGAGAAGAGTAAAGGAAATGTATTGACTCTTGGATCTGGGAATTCCAAGGGGTAGAGCTGGCTCTAGACATGACCAGAATCAGAAATTCAAACCATATCACCAGCTTTCTTTCTTCCCATTTATCAGTTCTTAAATTTTATCCACACAGCTAATGTTTAGTAAGCACCTACTATGTTCCAGACACTGTTTTAAGTACTAAGATTTCATAACGAACAGGACGCATATAAATCTTTGCCTCCTTGGTGTTTGCTTTGTTTTTCATTAGCTTTGTTCTCTGGCAGGCTCCCTGAAAATGGCATTAAAAATAGCTCTCGGGAGCTGAAGCTTATAAGTTACTTAGTGCTTGAAATATCACAAGGAGTAAGGGCTTTCCTCCCCTGGAATTCATATAAATATCACACAATGAAAATATTCTAATTGGTTTTATTATGTGATGCACCCAAGACCAATCAGAGTTTTGAGGAGCATGTACCATATGTCCACCAGATGTCGGAGAGCCTGTTGCCAAATAGAAAAGGTGCTGAAACAATGGACTTGATGTCTATTACATTCCATTCTTAAACTTCCCAGGGTCCTACACACAAATATGCCACACACATTTCCATACATTCATTTTAAAATGTATTCCTCCCTATGACAATGCAAATTTCTCTTCCACAAATGAAAAAACATTCCCTTCCTCTCCAAAAGAAGAAATTCCTAAACTCACCAAGTCTCCATGTGCTATCAAGTCTCTGGGACTCCAAATATGACTCCTCACCATCTAACAACCTATGGATAAATAAGAAATATTAATATACCAGACATATTCAAAATTGTAGTATATGTGGTAAAACAGGAAACCACAACAGAAACTCTTTTGAAAACTGGAAGTTATCTTCCAGTGAACCGTCCTCTATAGTATCTGCCTATGCTGCTGGAAGAGAGAGCAAGAAGCCTTCCCCGGCAGCAGAGTGAGTTTATTTGCATTATCTACTCCATGGGCTGGTAACTGAAGCCAGAGATCTAGCAGGTCCTCATTTTTCTGTTTTTTGGTTTTGTTTTTTTTTTTTGAAACAGAGTCTCATTATGCCACCCTCAACAGAGTGCTATGGCGTCACAACCCCCAGCAACCTCACACTCTTGGGCTTAAGCAATTCTCTTACCTCAACCTCCCAAGTAGCTCAAACTACAGGTGCTGGCCACAACGCCCATGTATTTTTTTGTTGCAGTTGTTGTTTTTGCTTAGCTAGCTGGGGCCAGATTCAAACCCGCCAACTTCGATATATGTGGTTACTCACCGTAACCACTGTGCTATGGGTGCCGAGCCAGGTCCTTGTTTTTGTTTTGTTTATTTTTATTATTTTTATTAAATCATAACTTTGTACATTGATGCACTTATGGGGTTCAGGGTACTGCTTCAATA
Organism: Galago senegalensis; assembly: GCA_963575145.1. Classification (NCBI taxonomy): domain Eukaryota; kingdom Metazoa; phylum Chordata; class Mammalia; order Primates; family Galagidae; genus Galago; species Galago senegalensis. The sequence goes on along the minus strand of CAUYTI010013666.1, from coordinate 30,532 downwards.
TACAAATGTGAAATGTCTACATTGAACTAAGTGACACATCCATCACAATTATACTCATTTCTTAATAGTTTTGAAATGTACCAGGTCCTCGTTTTTGAACCTAAACCCACAGCTCTGTGGCTTTTTCTCTTTGTCACAGACTACTCCTTGACCCTTGGTTTAACTCCTGCCAGGCTCTGCCCCTAAATATGACCCAGCACCCCAAGACCCAATAATTTTTCTTTGGTCCATGGTTGTCTTTAAGAGCAGAATTATTCTTGCCTTTGCCCAGCAGAAAAGTGACAGCAGGAGGTGTCTGAGTGAGGACTAGGACTTAAGCTTCTACCCCTGTCAGTCTTATCTGCTTTTGCACCTCCCTGCCTTTACTCTCACTAAATTTAGCTTCAGGTTCAAGTGGAGAATACCATTTGCTGTGGTTTGGATATTTGTCTCCTCCAAACTTCGTGTTGAGATTTGATCCCCAGCGTTGGAAGTGGGGCCTAACAGGAGGTATTTAGGTGGTGGGGGAGGATCCCTCATGAATAGATGAATGCCCTCCTTGGAGGGCAGTAAGTGAATGAGGTTTTGCTTCGTTAGTTATTATAAGGAGCCTGGCATTGTCCCTCTCTTTTCTTCTTGCTTCATCTCTCACCATGTGATCTCTACACACACACACACACACACACACACACACACACACACACGCTCCCCTTCTCCTTTCACCATGAGTGGAAGCAGCTTGAGGCCCTCGCCAGAACCAGATGCTGGCACCCTGCCTCTGGGAAAGCTTGCAGAACCATAAGCTAAATAAACTTATTTTCTTTAAAATTTCCAGCCTCAGGTATTCCTTTATATAGCAACACAAAATAGACCAAGATACCATTCTTACAATTTTCCAAATGCACATGATTAGCTGATTCTCAGGTATCTTATGAACATCTCAGGTATCTTGCTAGTTACAGGCAGAAAGGACCCCTCAGCAAAGATATATGCCATTTTTTTCTGCTTGCTGTTTAAGCTAAAGCCTCCTCTTTTAAAAAACAGTTTTGTTGAAATATAATTTCCATTCCATTTGTAACTGAAGTATACAGTTCAACAATTTTTTAGTATATTCATATAGTTGTGCATTCATCAACACGATCAATTTAGAACATTTTCATTACTCCAAAGAAACCTTGCTCCCTTAAGCACTCACCTCACTAGTCCCCTCCATCCCGCTCAGTCTCTGGCAACTACTAATCTACTCTCTGTCTGTATAGATTTCCCTATTCTGGACAATTTAATACACATGGAATCATGTAATATGTGGTCCTTTGTGACTGGATTCTTTCACTTAGCAGAATGTTTTCAAGGTTCATTCGTGTTGTAACAAGTGTCAGAACTTCATCTCACTTAACTGCTGAATAATAGTCCACTGTATGGATATACCACATTTGGCTGTTTCCTACTCTCGGTTATTATAAGTAATGTTGCTATAAATAGTCATACACAAGCTTTTATGGAGACAGATATTTTCATTTCTTTTGGAGAATCCAGGAGAATTGCTGAACCATTTGCTAACTCTATGGTTAACTGCTTTGATGAAGGCTGTGTTCTTCCTAACATTACTAAAGCATCAAAAAATAATAAACTTATTCCAATATCTTGACATTTTTCTCAAGTCACTAAAGCATTAGCCATAGAAGGAACATAATTAGATTTTCACAATATACCAGGTGACAGACTAATTTGTGGTTACTCTATAACCCAGGTGTTCAGTTTCCAGATGGGGACAGAATAATCCTCATTACCACTTATCATACCTCAACTCAACTAATTCTGCATGCTGGGGCCTGACGTTTCCCATATTCTATTCAATATTTATCTTATGATTGCAGGTGAACAGAGAAGTTAGATCTCACATATCTGTGAGATCTGACTTCAGATACAGCAGGGTGCGAAGGTTCAAAAGCTGCGCAGAGGCAGATGCCAGCTCTCTACTTTTCAGCAATCCTTTCTCTGTCTTAGCTTAATTCTCAGGCAGGCTTGCTCCGCGCATAGCAACGAAAGTGCTCTTGGAAGCTCATGATTCAAGATACCAAAAGAGATCCATATCAGTCATTTCATAAAGTGCTAATTAGCCCTGCTTGCAGGGGGTGAGGTGGTGGTATTCTTCCCCCTGATTCAATTTCCAGGTTCAAGGGAATAGGGTGCTCAGCCTGGGTTACATGGCCATTCCTATGGCAAAAATGGTGGGGTCAAATGATTTATATCCACCCTAGGTGTGGAAAGAGAGGTTACTGTAGGTTTTGTAGGAAAACACACCTACAAAACAAAAAGGAATAACCATCCAATGCTTTCCAAATCTATTATATTCAATCTCATCATTTTAATTTTTGTCTTTTTAGCATTTTTCTCTCTTTCCTATAAAATGTTTCTCAAATTTTCCCTGTGCATAATTTATTCTGGTTTTTGAAAGATTAAGTCTGTAATTTGCCTCCTGCACATTGGTTTCTACATAGGTTCTAAAATATAACTTGTGTATTTTTAATTATTTGTTTATTTATTTATTTAAGGATGGGGTCTCACCATGCTGTCCAGGCTGGAGTGCAGTGTCTATTCATAGACACAATCATAGCACACTATAGCCTCAAACTCAAGGGCTCAAGTGATCCTCCGGCCACAGTTTCCTGAATAGTTGGGACTACAGGCACATGCCAATGCACCTGGCTTTAATTTATGTATTTAAATGTTTATTATGAGTTTATTCTGCCCTAGATATTATGCTAGGATAAGGACTCTATCCTAAGAGAGATTACTGTCTAATAGATGAGGAAGCAAATAAACAAAAAATTATTTAAAAAATGACTTGTTTAATGCAAGCTCAGGGTGCTGAGAAGTGCACAGCACAGGCCTCCAACCAAGTATGGGAAGACTCAGAGGCTTCCTAAAGGAGATGGCGTCTATCAAGAATGAGTATTTATTACCCAAGGAATGGGGACCAAAGAAGGAGAGGAATTTCAGGTCACAGAGCAGTATGTACAGAGGCAGGAAGATGTAAGAGGGCATGTTATGAAGGAAGACGACGGATTAGTTCAGTGTGACCACTACATGCGGGGCATAGTGAGCAGCAAGACCCAGGCTGGTGAGGTGCAGAGGATACAGCTCCTAAATCACACTGCAGCTGTGTGCCTGGGGCTTGATTTTAACCCGAGGCATGGAAAGGTATAAACAGGAGGGTTACATGGTTGGAGTTGCATTTTCAAATGGCAACTCTGATGGTAGTATAGAGAGGGCCCTTCGGAATGCAAGAAGATTGTTCAAGAGGTTACCGCAGCCACAGTGGTGAAGGATGGCGAGGGCCTTCACAGGCCCAGCTCCTTCTTATAATAGGTCAGAAGTTCAGCTGGCATGCATTTGGAGATTTTGTCCAACTATCTAGCAGCTAGAAAGTGATTTTCAGCTGGGGCAACCTGAGCCACAGGGGCAGGAAAGTGAGGGCCCAGGTCGACCCTGGCGTGCAGAGGCCGGGTTGGCAGTGGCCAACGCAGGGACAGCAACCCTAGAACAGTGAGGGGGCCACCAACTACCTGGCAGCAGCGGAGGCTTGGGGCCTCGCTGGTCCGTCCTCCTGCGCTGAGCACCCTGTCACCAAGACAAGCTGGGGCCGCCATGGCCCTGGGGAGCAGCCAGAACTGGACCTCTACAGGGTGATGGGATGCAGCAGCAGCAGGGCGACTCGGAGTCCGGGGCGGGGAGGAGGAGCCCAGCAGGATGTAGCTCAGTGCCGTGGTCGGTGGGCCAGAGGCGGCAGCGACCACCACAGGCTCCAAGACGGTGAGCTGGGTCCACCTGGGGCCTAATGAAGATCAAGACAGAGTTTGTCCAAGCTGTGGTGCGACATGACCTTCAGCAAGAGGACAATGGGCATCCTGAAGAAGGCCCATGAGCTGTCCAGGCTGACAAGGGCACAGGTGGGGTTGCTGGTGGCCAGTGGACAGGCCGTGTGCATCCTCTTGCACACCGTGGCCTATGATCACCAATGAGACCCGCTAGGCACCGAGTCAGGCCTGCGTCAACTCGCCAGACCCTCCAGCCCGCTCAGATCCCCCACCACAGGCTGGCCCACCTGCCGGATGTCTGAGTCTGACCACAGCGGGGAGGCCAAGGACATACGGAAGCTGGCATTTGCGGTCACCGACCTGACCACCGCAGCTGGGGCAGGTCGCCAGTAGGACGTGAACAGGGGCGGTGTGTCCAGCGGCTGGGCAGCTCCGGCTGGGCCGACCTGGCTGCTGTGGGGATGCAACCGGTTGCTAATGGAGGCCTTGCGGGTGCCAGATGGTGCAGACGTGTTGTTTTGGGGAGCTGGTTCTGGAGGTGGGGGAGACTGATTAATGTCCTTTGGACTTTCTGATATGGACCGATAGATGTGAGTTGTTATGGAAATATGTGATGGGATAGGTGGAGGGCATGATCAAGGCCATGGGAAATTTCCAAGAAGCAGATATCCCCCGAAGTTGGATATAAAACCCAGCACTGCGCTCTCCCTGATGCCTGTGGTTAATAGGACTGGGTTGTTTGCTCTCCAAACTGTTAAAATAAACTTTTTGGCTAAATTTTACTTGTTCTTGCTCCTTCAATTATTTTGGCAACTGCCTTGAGCCTTGACCTGGCCACCCTGACATTCTGGTGAGCCAGCCAGGAGCAGCTCTTGTTTAAACTTTGACACTTGGCCCGCTTGCTCTGCTCATTCATTCCATGTACTTGGTGCTGATATCCAAGAACCTGGGAACACAGGGACCTGACATCTGGTTGCAGCCCTGAAAGTGCCACCTCACCATCCAAGCAGCTTCCAGCACCTCCACCACCATGCAAGGAAGCTGTGACCCCTTTTTCCCCATCACCACCTACCTGGCGCCATTGTCTGCTGGTCGGCCCCAGTGCTGTCAGCAGTGTGGGCAGGACTGTGCTGATGAAGAGGACAGGCAGCAGCCCTGTCTCCTCTGGCGGTCTTACACAGTTGCCTGCCAGATTCACCCACACAGCTGGTGGATCAATGGTCCAGCAGGCCCCAGTTGTAGGCCATTTAGGTGCACCAGGCCCCAAAGCAATCATCTCCCTCTTGTGACAGCAGCATAGACCTCATGCTGACTTCCTCAGTGGGATAGTGATGCTGCCTGCCACCATCATGATTCATCCATGCCCACAACTGTAGGTGCCCATATCCCCTACACGGTGGGTGATATGCCCCTACCTCAGGCTTGGCTGATGGCAGCCTTACCATTCTGAATGCCTTCTCTTAGACTCCATCCACAATGCAGGCGTCCCTCAGCCAGGTCCAGGAGCAAGGAGGCATCCCCCAGGTGTTCCTGAAAGCACCACCTGGACAGTGCAGATCCCTGTTTCTGCAGTTGAGCTTCACCAGATGGCTGTGATAGGGCAGCAGGCTGGGAGCAGCTGTAACCTCGCTGAGCTACAGCTGGTGAACCTTGACGCCACCCACAGCACCAAGAGTGAGTGATCCACCTGCCATCCTGGACAGATGGCCCAATGGACAGCACCACTTATTTATTGTTGCCTTCTCACATTTTCTTTACACACACATGGACAGAGCCCCAGGAGGGAGGCAGGGAGGAGGAACAGGCAGCCACAGGATTGGGCCCTCTCACTCCAGCCAAAGAAATGGGCCTGCCCTCCACCCATCCTTCCTCACCATCCCCTCTTTCCAGCTCCACCTCCCATTTCAGTTGAAATGTCCTCCCACCTCAGACTCCTCTTGCCAGCTTGGCTCGATGTTTGCCATAAATATCAGCTTACCCAGTGGGACCATGCCCCACCTTCCCACACACATACCTCTGTGGGGCCGGGCACCATGTCCTGCCCTAAGGAAGCAGTTGGGGCCCTCTCCCTTGCCCCCTTGCTGACACCAGGTCAGTCTTGTGTCTGCCACAGTCTGGATCAAAAGAGCACTGTCCCTGCCCCTCAGGGAGTCAGCTAGGGAGATTGGGGGGGGGAGGGTTCTTCTCTTATTCTCTTATGCTGCTGCCCTCTGCCCCTTCGGCTCTTGAGTAGCTGGGCCTGTGCATTAGGCCAGTGCCTGGGACCACCTGCCCTGCCTTGTCATCCCCTGGACCCCCAGGGGCTCCTAGATTGGAGGGAACAAGCAGCATTCCCTTCTTCCCCTTGTTTTTCCCCCTCCTCCCAGCTGCTTTACTTAAGCTTGATTTTGAACTTTTTATTTCAGGAGATGAATTGAAAAAAAATACATATATTTAAAAAAATGTTTTAAATGATTTTTATATGGTGAAAGCCTCCTTACCTTTAAGGTAGTGGCTCAGGTGTCACATTCACAGAGAGACCTTCACTGACCATCTTATCTAAGGAAGCAACACCCCTAACACACCAATGCAAATATAATATCCATGAGGATGAGGATGTCATCTATCTTATTGATTTCAGTATTCCAGAGCCCACACACAGTAGGGCATCCACATGTGTTTAGTGGATGAGTGTTGAATGAATTAAAGCCATTCTCATCATTAGGCAATAGGCACAAGTCCCTCAAGCCAAGGCCACTGAAGAGAAAGGCTCCTGTGGTGAGGTCATGGTTAGAGGGAGCCTCAGGGATGGGCATTTTCTGGACCCCTTATCTTGCCTTCCATGTTACTACAGCTCTACTGGCCTGAAGAGTGTCCTCTAGTTCTTTAATGAACAATTAGCTCTAAGGAGTATGAGAGGCTACATTTTTGTCAGAGGCTATATTCTCTAGATACATGGACAAATCCTTTAGAAGAATGAAGCAACATAGGATTGAAAAAGGTGGGGGGTGGCAGAAATTGAGAAGGATAGGAAAACAGAAGGAAGAGAAGAAGGAGGAAGAAATTGGAGCCAAGATTTAGAAAGAGAAGGATGGGCAGCATCCAGGTACAGCTCATCTCTTAGACTCTGCAATTAAATAAACCAACAAGTTACTTTTGGAGCTAAATTAATTTCTATTGATTTGAGGAACTTTCAACTGAAAAAGTCCTGACCCAGTTATTAGATCATAAATCTAATGATCACTCTATCTCTACCTATATCTATTAATATGTTCTTTAAGAACACTGTTCACAAATTCACTTTTCTGATTTTTTTCCTTTATCTTTTCGGCTCTCCTTTCCTTGAGATTTTAAAAAAGCTAGAGGGTAGAAAAAACTTTGCAGGGGTGTTTCTCACAGTTTATTTTTGTTGTGTTTCTCTAAATTTCCTTACATGTTTATGTTAGATACTACTGTGGGTCTCATGTTATCCACAGAATCTTAAAAGGGATTATTAGCATAGCTGTGGCTTTCTCCCTTTAAAATAAACCCCATCTTACTTGGAATTCATATTCCTCAAGGGACCATCTTTTTCCAGATATGCATAATACTAAATATTTTAATCAAATATGTGATCAAAAATATTTTCCATTTTACTTCTTTTATTTATTTGATGGATTCATGTTACCCGTTCTTTTTGGAAGAGAATTAATTTGGAATAAAAGCTCAGCTTTTTTATATTCCAAAAAATGAGAAAATAATTTCTTGTTTCTGGGATGTATAAAATGTCAGTCTAAGTGGGCATTGTTTGGTTCAGCCATATGTGGCTCAAATCAAAATTAAGAATGGATTTTAAATTATGTATGCTAATGTTAAATTAACTTTTCTTGGGATATTTCAGTCACACTTAAAGAGTTCTATTCAGGGTATGTGTTGAGCAGGTTAGGTAGATAGATCCCTTAGCATTCTCACATTTCAACTCTCTCTCACTCCCTAACATTGTCAGATAGTCTTGTGTGTCTGTATCTTTGAATCCCATAGCTCTAATCTCAGGGAGTGGTTCTGAGCTTCATAAAAGGTCCTGGTTGAGGCAGAGTTCAGAACCAGGCAGTAAGCTCTGTTCCTATGGCTGGTCTCTGGTCCTTCTGCTTAAGTCCTGGTCTGCTTTTTTCTTCTATTGCTGTTTTCCCTTCCCAAATTTGCACACCTCCCGGTTCTTATCTTCCTTGGCTAGTCCTGATTTCTCCACTAAGACACCTTCTGGCTTCTATTGCTCCACAGGTTGCTGACCTTGACTGCTTTTTAATCCTTCCAAGTCTTGCATCCAGCCACATACTGTAGTCCACAGTCTTGGTGCAGATTCATCACATCTATTGCCAACACTTAGCGATAATCAAGGGGGGACCCCAGACAGAATCAGAAACCAAGAGAAAGACACAAACTACTTAAACCGACTAAGAAGAAATAGAAAATCTGAATAGAACGATAATAACTAAGGAGATTGGATTAGTGGCTTTTTTTTTTAATTCTCATGAAGAAAAACTCAGGTCCAGAAGTAATCACCAATGAATTCTACAAAACACTCAATAAAGAATTAATATCAGTCACAAACTCTGCTAAAAAAAAAAAAATAGAAGAGGAGGGAACACTTCCCAAATCATTCTGTGATCTAGGTATTACCTAGATACTCAAACCACACAAATGTATCACAAGAAAACTTTAGACCAGTATCTCTTATGAATAAGGATACAACTAGGCAAGAGAAAGAAATAAAAGCCATCAAGATTGGAAAAGAAGTTGAACTATTTTCAAAGATGACATAATCTTATATAGAGAAAATCCTTAAGAATCCACCAAAAGGGTTTGGGACCTGTGGCTCAAGCAGCTAAGGCACCAGCCACATATACCTGAGCTGGTGGGTTCAAATCCAGCCTGGGTCCACCAAACAACAATGACTGCTGCAGCCAAAAAATAGCTGGGCATTGTGGTGGGCACCTGTAGTCCTAGCTACTTGGGAGGCAGAGGCAGGAGAATTGCTTGAGCCCAGGAGTTGGAGGTTGCTGTCGGCTGTGATGTCACAGCAGTCTACCCAGGCAGACAGCTTGAGGCTCTGTCTCAAAATAAAGGAATCCACCAAAAGTCCTCTTTGCCTACTTGCCCTGGCAATGAAGTCCTGTTCACAATCTATGGGGAATGTATCTTGCTCTGTAAGCCTAGCCCTTGCTCTTATTCTGTAAACCTACTTTTATCTTCCTCAACAAACTTTGTTCCATGCTTGCCTTAAATTAAAAAAAAAAAAAGAATCCACTAAAAAAGTATTAATAATTAAATTCAGCAAGGCTGCAGGATACAAGACCAACCTACAAAAATTGATTGTATTTCTATATACTTGTAATGATCAATCCAAAAACAAAATTAAGAAAATAAGCTATTTACAATAATATCCAAAAAACTTTAAGAATAATTTTAATAAAAGAAGTGTAAAACTTATACCTTAAAAATTAAAAGCATTCTGCAAAGAAATTAAGGATCTCAATAAATAGAAAAACATCCTGTTTATGTATCAAAATATTTAGTATTGTTAAGATATTAATACTCCTGTTTGTTTGTTTTTATTTTGAGACAGAGTCTCATTATGTTGCCCTCAGTAGAGTGCCGTGACATTACAGCTCACAGCAACCTCTAACTTTTGGGCTTAAAGGATTCTCTTGCCTCAGCCTCCCAATTATCTGGGACTACAGGCACCCACCACAATGCCAGGCTATTTTTTTATTGCAGTTGTTATTGTTGTTTAGCAACCTGTGGAGCAATAGAAGCCAGAATGTGTCTTAGTGGAGAAATCAGGACTAGCCATGAAAGATAAGAACCAGGAGGTGTGCAAATTTGGGAAGGGAAAACAGCAATAGAAGAAAAAAGCAGACCAGGGCTTAAGCAAACCTGCCTGCCTCTGTGTGTGTGCCTGCCCTAACCACTGAGCACAATATTAACACTCTTTAAACTGATCTATAGATTCAGTCAAATTCTAGTGTTGTTTTAGATGAATATTTTGTACAAAATGATGAAGTGAATTGCAAGGGACCCAGAGTAGCCAAAATAATTTTGAAAAGAAAAAGAATAAACTTCTCAGTTTTGAAACTTACTTACAAAGCAAAAGTAATCAAGATAATGTGGTGGCTGGGCACAGTAGCTCACATCTGTAATCCCTTTGATAAGAAGATCCCTTGAGGCCAGGTTTGAGACCAGCCTGGGTCAGACCCTGTCTCTATAAAAATAAAAATAAAAAATTAGCCAGGCATGATAGTGCATGCCTGCAGTCCCAGATATGGAGACTATAAGCCCAAGAGTTCAGGGTTTCAGTTAGCTATGATCATACCACTGCACTCCAACCTGGATGACACAGAGAGATCCTGACAAAAAAAAAAAAAAAAGACAGTATGGTACTGGCACGTATAGACACATAACATATAAATCAACAGAATAAAATCAGGAGTTGAGAAGCAAAGCAATACATTTATGGTCACCTGATTTTTTTTGTTAACAAATCTGTGCTTTTCCTCAGAGAAGCTGATTTTTGACAAGTGAACCAATGGTGCCAAGACAACTAGATAACCACATGCGAAAGAATGAAATTGGATCCTTATCTCACATCATATAAAAAAAGCTAACTTAAAATTGGTCAAAAATTAATTTTTTAACTTAACCAAAAAGTTAAAAATGTAGCCAGGTACAGTGTCAGACCCATGTGTCCCAGCTACTCAGGTGGCTAAGGTGGGATGACTGATTGAGGAGTCTGAGGTTGCAGTGAGCTACTATGACATCACTACACTAGCCTGGGTGACAGAGTGAGACCTTCTCTCAAAAAAAAAAAAAGAAAGAAAGAACCAGTGACCAGATAGTTATTTTATCTAAGGAAGAGATACAAAAAGTTAATAAGCACATGAAAAGATGCTTGACATCATTAGCCATGAAGATGCAAATCAAAGCCACAGTGATTACTCTGTTTCATTCATTAAGAAAAAAAAATAAGGGCTCAGTGGCATGGTTACAGCGTCAGCCACATGCACCAAGGCTGACAGGATTGAACCCAGCCTGGGTCAGCTAAACAACAATGACAACTACAACAAAAAAATAGCTGGGTATTGTGGCAAGCGCCTGTAATAACAGCTACTTGGGAGATGAGGCAAGAGAACTGCTTGAGCCCAAGAGTTGAAGGTCCCTATGAGCTGTGATGCCATGTCATTCTACGAAGGGCAACATAGTGACACTCTGTCTCTGTCTCAAGAAAAAAAAAAAAAGGAAAGAAAGAAAGAAAGAAAAGAAAAATAATCAAAAAAAGCAAAGCCACAGTGAGATACCACTTCATACCCACTAGGATGGTGTGGAATTGAAAAGTCAGATAACAAGTGTTGGTGTGGACGTGGGAAAAATTAGAACTCTCAAACCCAGCTAGTGGAAATTTTAAATGGCACAGCCACTTAGGAAAATAATCTAGGAGTTCCTCAAACTACCAAATAGAACATCACATGACCTAGCAATTCCACTCCTAAGCATATGCCCAAGAGAAATAAAAACACATGTCTGCACAGGCACTTGTACCCAAACGTTTATAGTAGTGTTATTATTACGTAAGAGCCAAAAGGTGGAAACAGACCAAACGTCCTGGATAAACAAAATGTTGTATGTTCATATAATGGAATAATTATTGGGCCATAAAAAGTAACAAAGTACTGTACTAATACATTGCTATAACATAGATGAACTTTGAAAACATTATAGTAAGTGAAAGGAAGCAGTCATAACAGACCCCTTGTATGATTCCACTTATAGGAAAAGTCCAGAATAGAGACATCTATAAAGAAAAAACTAGATTAGTGGCTGCTTAGGGCAGGAGGGAAGAAGGGATGAAGGGTGAAAAAAGCGACAGCTAAAACACAGGGGGCTGCTTCTTGAGATGATGAGAATGTCCTAAAATTATGATAATGGGTGCATGTTTATGAATATAATAAAAATATTGGCCTGGTGTGGTGGCTTATGCCTGTAATCCCAGCACTTGGGAGGCTGAGGTGGGTGGATTGCCTGAGCTCACACGTTTGAGACTAGCCTGAGCCAGAGCAAGACCCCATCTTTAAAAATAGCTGGGCGTTGTAGGGGGGTGCCTGTAGTCCCAGCTATATGGGAGGCTAAGGCAAGAGAATCACTTAAACCCAGGATTTTGAGGTTGCTGTGAGCTATGATTCCACAGCACACTACTAAGAGTGACAAAGTGAGACTCTGTCTCGAAAAAAAAAATTGAATTTTTCACTTTAAAGGATGAATTGTATGGCATGTGAATTACATCTCAATAAAGCTGTTAAAAACAAACAAAAACCAAATGCACCCAAGGGTTTGATGACTTCTCAAAACATTACAAAGCTTTGAACATCTAGTACAGATTCCTATAGGTTTAGCTTCACCGATCTGTTTACTTTGCAATTAATGAAGGTTAAAGGAGCATTCTTAAAAGTTGTTACCTGGGAACTTAAAATTCTACTTATGACTCTAAGCACAAGAACAGAACCTGTCACATCTTTCAAAGGAGAATTTATTTGCCTTATTAACAAATCAAGAGTAGTAAGTCTCTATCAAGAGAGCAGAATAAAGAAAAGAGATTAAATGGTTTATTTGCTCCTTGTTTAGAGAAGTCTGCAAGTAAGGAACTCTTAAGGAAGTTTCTAGCATTCCAAGTTCTTAAAACAGGGATAATGCATTTAAGTCCATTTAAAACCTCTAAGAGTGACATTAATGACCATGAAGTAGAAGCTGAATGAGTATTTCAAGTTCAAATTAATTACTAGACCAACTACTGACTGAAAGCAATGAAATTAAATACAGAGTTACTGAGTTGGGATAAAAACAAAAGAAAAATACAAATCCTGAGGAAGGAGCCATAACAATATCTAAATAAGAAGATACCAGCTCAGGGAGGCTATGTTTTAAAGATATCCTGATATGCTATTGAGTTCAGAAAGTCAGCACAAGGCTATTGGTAATATGACAGCTGACATTGTTGATTTTTCTAATAGGAGGCAAAAGTGGAGAAAGGAGAAAAGGAAAAGCATATGTGAAATATTTAACTAAGTGTTAAAATGTGGGATAATTTTGATCAGGTCATTTTTTTACTAATTTTCTCATATATTTATCAATGGCTAGGTGTACAAATTGTCAACAATCTTTATCATGTAATAAAATAGGTCTGTTTTTTATATTTTTTATTTTTTCGTGGAGACTGAGTCTCACTTTACTGCCCTGGGTAGAGTGCTGTGGCATAGCTCACAGCAACCTCAAGATCTTGGGTACAAGTGATCCTCTTGCCTCAGCTTCCCAAATAGCTGGGACTACAGGCACCTGCTACAATGCCTGGCTAGTTTTAGAAACGGGGTTTAAAAATAATAAGCTAGGCTGGGTGCAGTGGCTCATGCCTGTAATCCTACCACTCTCAGAGGCTGAGGCAAGTGAACTGCTTGAGCTTAGAGTTCAAAACCAGCCTGAACAAGAGCAAGACCCTATCTAAAATTAGCCAGGAGTTGTGGCAGGTGCCTGTAATCCCAGTGACTTGGGAGGCTGAGGCAAGATGATTGTTCAAGCCCAAGAGTTTGAGGTTGCTGTGAGATATGATACCATGGCACTCTACCAAGGGAGGGTGACAAAGTGAGACTGTCTCAAAACAAACAAATAAAAATAAAAATAATAAGCTAGACATGGTAATGCTTTTTAAATGCCTTCTTATGCCTGTTTCCTATATTTAAGAAAGCAAAGAAATTTAGTTAGAAAATTGGGGTTCTAAATGTGATCATTATATGCCCAGGTTGGAGGTACAGTGGGAGGATAGTAAGCCTGCACATTAGTGGAAATGTGAATAAAAAGAAAGATTACTGAATATTTGTCAAGTACAAGAAAGCCAACTCAGCTTCTGTAAGAATAAATCACACTTGACCCTTCTTTTGGAAGGAAAATAAATTTGTAGAGGAAGGGAAAATTATGAATGTATTTTATTCATGAAAAAAATCTTTGGAAATTTCTTACACCAATAGCTATTTCCTAACTGAATTGTCCTAGGATTAGACAGGGAGTTTTATTACAAATAAAGAATTAACATCAAAAAAAATTAAAAATAATTAACATCAAGGTAGTTAGTAGGGCAGGAACATTATCAAATGGAAAAGTGTAAGTGGTGGCATTTCTTGAAGAATCGATTCTAGGTCAATCTGATTTAATGGTTTGGAAAAGAGAATACAGTAAGCTCTCTATAAATTTGAAAATAATACTGAATTTTTATAAGGAGCAAGATATCAAAATGACAGGGATAAACTACATATAGCAAAAAAAAAAAAAAAAGCAAAATTTTGGCCCAAGTATAAGTTAACAAACACATTAGTGGGGAAATCATCCAAGTTCAGACACAATGGGACACAGGGATCTAGACATCATCAGGGCTATATTTTAAAAATATCTTGATGTGCTAGTGAAGTTCAAAAAATCAGCACAAAGCTCTTGGAAATAAGACAACTGACATTGTCAATTTTTCTATCACAAACAACACTGTTGTGACTTCTCTCAGTGCATTTGGTTCTGAGACTCAGAAGTGTGAACAGAAGGAGATGCCCATGCAGGACAAGCTTTCTACCCTACGAATCATATCACACAGAATGAGCATGCTTATCCAGAAAGCCAACATGAGTTGGATGCATCATTGGTAAGAATCCAAATGACATTTCTTGGGTTCCGTTAGATAGCAAAAATGGAAGGAATGACTCAAACATCAATTGGGAAGCTACAATGGGAGAGGCACTCTACTCAGCTTAGGGAGGAATGCAGATAAGTAAGACACTTTTCCTGTCTATTTGAACTCCAAGTATACTCAGAGAATTAAAAGAATTATAATGGGGGGAGATAGGAGAAGTGTGATCGTGGACGTTCAGAAGAAGGGAAACCAAACTCTGTGATTCACTTATTCACTCATTCAACTAACTTTTATCGAGTACTGATATTCATTTGTGTATTACATTAATATGACTTACCACTTAACTATGCACCAGCCACTGTTCTAGGTGCTGGGAAATAGCAGTGAACAAAACAAGGTCCCTGTTTTCATGGAATTAAGACAGGTTTTTTTAAGGGAACAAAATAAACCTGGTAACATCAGATAGATAAGCGCTAGAAAGCAAACAAAACAAACACATGTGAAAAAGTGGCTAGATATTGGTGGCTTCTTTATATGGCACCAGAAAAAGTCCCTCCTAAAGGTGGCAACTGACCTGGCACTTGCTCATGAGGAGTCTGCTGCAGAAAGATGGAAGAGCTTTTATCATATCACAGTGTATGATTAGTGCTTCATTTTTTTGGATAGCTAATCTCTGTTAAGAGAGAATGGCAGGACCTTGGTATGAATCTGTAGATTTGATTATAATTCTTCCTCCTTTATACCAAGCCAAGAGATAGTGAAAACGCACTTGCATTGAAAGAACAGAGTAAGAGATAGTTCTTTTTTTTTTCTTTTTTCTTTTGAGACAGAGCCATGTGCCATGGCATAACGCTCACAGCAACCTCCAACTCCTGGGCTCAAGGGAGTCTCCTGCCTCAGCCTCCCAAGTAGCTGGAACTACAGGCACCCGCCACAAGCCTGGCCATTTTTTGGTTGCAGCCATCATTGTTGTTTGGCGGGCTGGGCTGGGGATTTGAACCCGCCACCTTAGGTGTATGTGGCTGGCGCCTTAGCCGCTTGAGCCACAGGTGCCGAGCTGTAAGAGATAGTTCTAAAGAGGCAGCAGAGAGGGCCTTCTGAGCAGATACCATGTTCATGGACATGCTTCATTCTGAGACCTAGAGAAAATTAATTATTTGGAGTCCCAGTTTTGTAATCTGAAAGAATGTCAGCCTTAGCACAGTGGTTATGGTGCTGGTCACATGCACTGAGGCTGGCAGGTTCAAATCTCGCCCAGGCCTGCTAACCAACAATGACAACTGCAACAAAAAAATTATCCAGGCATTGTGGCAGCTGCCTGTAGTCCCAGCTTATTTGGGAGGCTGAGGCAAGAGAATTGCTTAAGTCCAAGAGTATGAGGTTGCTATGAGCTGTCGCACCACAGCATTCTACTGAGGTTGACATAGTGAGTGTCTCAAAAAAAAAAAAAAAAAGTCATCCCAAGACATTTGTTGCAAAGATTTAATCAGATAATTTAAGTGACACTTCCTGCCACACTCAGTCAATGTTCAGGGGTCTTTCTTTTGTTTGCTCACTCAAGCCTGTGGTCCAAATGCAGGGGGCATGGCTGGGTGTTCCTGGGGGCCTAGTCTAAGTAGAGAATGAAGAGTCCACAGACTTGAGGAGAAAGGGCAAAAAGAGGGTGAGGTCACTGGGAGTGGGAGAAGCTGGTGCCTACGAGACAATGAGTGAAGGAAAGATGTGTGAAAATGAAATTTAGGCTCCGTGCCTGTGGCTCACGTGGCTAAGGCACCAGCCACATACACCTGAGGTGGCGGCTTCGAATCCAGCCCAGCCCACCAAACAACAATGACAGCTGCAACCAAAAAATAGCCAGGCGTTGTGGCAGGCGCCTGTGGTCCCAGCTACTTGGGAGGCTGAGGCAGGAGACTCGCTTGAGCCCAGGAGTTGGAGGTTGCTGTGAGCTGTGATGCCATGGCACTCTACCCAGGGGAAGAGCTTGAGGCTCTGTCTCAAAAAAAAAAAAAAAAAGAAAGAAAAATGAAATTTAGCTTCACACAAAAAAGGATTCTGATAAAGAAACTATGGAAGTCCCGGAGTAACACATTTTCTCTCTTCCTAATGCAGGAAGCTAATGTAGACATTGGTTTCAAGGGTGTTAAAATATAATAAGGCTAAAATCATTTATTGCCAGGATTTTGATAACAAAATCCAAACATAAGAACCACTAGCCCCACTTGCCAGAACTTAAACCAAGTTAAGCTGAAATGAATCCATAATATATTCAATGAGGGAAAACATTTTTACACTGCCTGATCTGAGATTCCAGCAAACAATCTTTAGCTATGTAAATTCACAGGCCTCTTTAATACCATGTTAGTCTAGGTTCATGTCAATTGTTTCTTGCCAGGAAAATGGGTTTTTCATTTGGAGATGGCTCAATGCCAGATTCCACAGGGCTTTTTGGAGGCATTGGAACTCTCAAATGTCACCAGTCACAGTCAATGCAATTTCAAGCTCATGTGATTTTAGTTAATGCAGTCATTTAAAGAAATGAGAAGGCAGAAATGAGGATACTGGTATCAGAAGGACCACAAAATCCATTGAAATGGCATCTGCAGAAGAAGGAGTCAGGAGTCAAGGTCTTAGTTCTATTAATAAACTCAGTGTAGGACTTAATAGGATAAAGTGACAGATTTCTAATATTTTTCATTCTTATGCATACAAAACAGGTTCAAACCAGCCTAGCAGAGATTCAGGCACTCACCCTGTGGACTGGCCAATTTAGTCTGAGACAAGGTGGCACTCCCAAACATACCAGACTCCTTGGAAATATGTTAAGTGGTGCTGATGATGGCCAGGGCTGCCAAGGATGTCAAATGTATTTTAAAGTGAGCGGCACCCAAGCCTACTGCCCTCTGGGTGGGGACACAGTTAATTGCAGGAGGATATGGTTCCTTTCTTGTGGTGTGTGCAGGAGGCCCCCCAGCCAAGGATCTCACCTGACACAGAGAACATCATGATAATGGGAAGGGTGTTAAAGTTTCAGCTCTTGTCTTTGTGAAAATAGTTAGAATGGTATTGTCATTGATATTAGCAGCATTTACTTTTTTTTTCTTTTTGAGACAGAGTCTCACTATGTCGCCCTTGGTAGAACACCATGGCATCACAGCTCACAGCAATCTCCAGCTCTTAGGCTTCAGCAATTCTCTTGGCTCAGCCTCCCAAGTAGCTGGGATTACAGGCCTCCACCACAATGTTGGGCTTTTTTTGGTTGCCATCGTCATCGTTGTTTAGCTGGCCTGGGCTGGGTTCGAACCCTCCAGCTCCAGCGCATGTGGCCAGTACCATAACCACTGTGCTATGGATGCTGAACCAGCATTTGCTTTCTTTTTTTTTTTCTCTGTCTAATTTCCTTTTAGAAGAGGGAATACTTCCTTGAGGCCAAGTGCAGACGTCAGCTAGATTCCCTAGGTTTACATATGGGCTTTCCTGCTTGCTAAATGGGTAAATTAGGCAAGTCTCCATGCCTCAGTTTCCTCACATATAATGAAGATAACAGTAGCACCTACCTCATAGATTTTTCTTTCTGGAATTCATATACATGTACACTTCTGGGAACAGTCATATGAGCCTTGAACTACTGTTTTCTAGACCTCTCCTTTGGTGAGAGAAATATCCTTCTTGTTGAAGCCATTAGACATTTAGAAGGTCTATTTCCTATAATTAAATGACATTCCTGAGTATTTTCATTGTCTCTACCTTGTATTGAATCCTCTGTTTCCCAGACCTCATGGTTTCCTCTTTCTTGTGTTAGTGGAGCACATCATAGGTAACTTCATGAGAAAAGTACATTATAAGCAAGCTTTCTGAGATTTTTGGATTTTAGGTAAAATACTGGTTTAGCTGCTACATGAAAGGTCACAATAATAGCAGTGTGGATAGAAATTTAAGCACAAGCAGTCCCAGGCTAATGTACTTTGATTTATTCTCTTACTACTCAACAAGCAGTTTTTAGTGGACCAGGTTGGCTGCTTCAGCTCCTTCCATTACGGCTACATTTCAACCAGAAGGAAGGAAAGAAGAAGAAGGAAAAGGCAAGCTCCTTTCTCTTCAGGGCATGGCCCAGAAGTTGCCTCATCACTTCAGCTCTCATCCCACTTGCCAGAACCTAGTTCATGGTCACACCCAACTGCCAAGAAGGATAAGAAATACAGTCTTCTGCAGGGTGACCTACAGAAGCCACACAGCATATATTACTACAGAAGAAAAGAAGGACTTCTGGGAGAATAATCTTTGCCATGCTTTACTTGTCTGAAAATGTACATATTCTATATTCACATTTCAGGGATCGTCTTTCTAGTACTAAAATCTATGCTGAAAATAATTGTCTCTCAGAATTTGGAAGCATTGCTCTTTGCCATCCTGGTTCCTCTAACAACTTCTAAGAGCAAGAAAGTTTTATTTTAAAGGTGTGAAACGTCTTGGAAAATGTTGAATAGTATCTACAACAACTGAATAAATACATACCTCATGACCCAGCAATCCCCTTTTAGGTATATATGCAACAGAAATGTATGAGTATGTTCAGCTAAAAGTCATATTCATGACAACACTATTTCAAAGAGTTCTCAAATAAAAGTTACCTACATGCTCATTAACTGTAGAATGGATAATCATGGGACAGAATACTATGCAGCAATGACAAAGGACAAACTATAACTAACTTAACAATGTGGATAATTTCACAAATGTAATGTTGAGTGACAGAAGTTCAACACTAATGAACACACCCTGTGTGATCCCATTTATATAAAGAACCAAAAAAAAGGCAAAATATCCATCCTATTAGAAAACTGGAAAGTGGTTACTGTTGGAGGGATAGTGATTGGGGGCGGGAGATAGGAGTCTTCTGGGATGCTGGTAATTTCCTATTTCTTAATTTTGGTGATGACCACATGGTATATTTAGTTTGAGGAAATTCATTGAACCATATGTTTATGATATATTTACACTGCTGCATATACATATCTCATTAAGGTTTTAAAAAATCATATGAGGCTCTGATGGTAAAATTCCAATCACCAGCCAAAGAAAGATTGGGGCAGCACCCGTGGTAGGGCACTGGCTCCATATGCTGAAGGAGGCAGGTTCAAACCCAGCCCCAGCCAAAAATAAAAATAAAAAAGATTGTAGGAACATCAATTAAAAAACTATTTAGGAGGTTGCTGCCTTGCCTTGGGAATGAGATTGGTCCTTTCTATACTGAAGCCAATTTATTCAACAGTCCTGAGGAAAATATTTGCTAAGCAAATTTACCTCAGTGGCTAACCAGGAATTAAAGATGACAGTAGATTTTTTCTTCAAAGTAGGAAACATCTGTCCGACATCAAACAGCCATATAAATCTGGTAGAAGGTTACTACATCCAACGCAGGGGAACTGACATTTCTTGAACAACAAAGGAATTTTACACGTTATCTTATTTCATTTCACAAGAGCTTTGAGAAGTAGATGTTATTCTCTTCATTTACAGGCAGGGAAATAGAAACTCCAACACATATTAGACTCTTTGGAAGTAGGTATTATTAATGCCAGTCTCCTAACTTACTGTTATAAGTTTTGCGTCATTCAGGACCCTCTTGGTTGTAGCTAGTTTTTAGTACGGCTGGACCCAGGTCTCAGGTTCTTTATTGTTTCTTTTTTTTCTAGACAGAGTCTCTATCTGTTGCCCAGGCTAGTGGTGTCAGCCTAGCTCACAGGAACCTCAAACTCCTGGGCTCAAGCAATCCTCCTGCCTCAGCCTCCTGAGTAGCTGGGACTATAGGCACCCACTACTATGATCAGGTAATTTTTCTATTTTTAGTAGAGACGGGGTCATGCTCTTGCTCAGGCTGGTCTCAAACTGCTGAGCTCAAGCAATCCACCTGTCTGGGCCTCCCAGAGTGCTAGGATTACAGGCATAAATCACACCAGGCCCCACAATGTCTTTAAAATAGCAGCAGATCAATGCCATTGGCTATAGAGTATCATTCTGGACATCAAAGACCATCACCATATGACCTCCACTCATGGAATGGAGTATCAAGGCCCACTGTAGCCCTGTTACTGCCCTGCAGTGACTGCTGTGTGGAATATCCTACTTGCTTGCTCACAAGGCCTGGAGCCCCACAACGCCCAGGGCTTCCGCAGCTGTTTCTTCCTCTTGGCCGTGTAGTCTCCTAGCCTGGACTGGGCACAGGCTCTGCAGGCCTTGTTCCCAGGGTGCAGGAGCCCTGCTACTTACTTTGTCTTGCTTCCTGTGTGTGCGGTTG
Source organism: Galago senegalensis (assembly GCA_963575145.1). Taxonomy (NCBI): domain Eukaryota; kingdom Metazoa; phylum Chordata; class Mammalia; order Primates; family Galagidae; genus Galago; species Galago senegalensis. Next base: position 9,759 of record CAUYTI010013666.1, on the reverse strand, counting down.
CTGGGCCCTGCTCCATCTATCCGCTATAGCTTTCAGACCATGGTGCTCAGACTCCTCAGGCATGTTGCTGATGGTGCAGAAAATCTGAATTCTGTGAAGTTTTCAAAGCACTTACTGTTGAGAGAGTATCTGAGCCTAGTTTTTAAATTCCGCCTGTTTGGAATCTGAAAACTGAGTGTTCATTTTTCAGGGTCAGCGGCTTACATCATCAACAACAAACATTCACTGAAAGCCTGTTATCTAGGCCTGTGGGCAGCTACCTACATGGTGCTATTGAGTTTCCTCTACAATCAGACTCTCACCCTGTGATCACTTAATGTAGTCCAGGAGCTTATTAGTCCCCAACCCAGATGAACAGAAACATTAACTGACCCATAGCTAACAAGTTTTTTTTTTGGAGACAGAATTTCATGCTGCCTCCCTGGTTAAACTGCCGGGGCATCATCATAGCTCACAGCAACCTCAAATTCTTGAGCTCAAGTGATTTTCTTGTCTCACCCTCCTGAACAGCTGGGACTATAGGCACCTGCCACAATACCCAGCTATTTTTTCCTTTTTTTCTTTTTTTGAGACATCATCTCACTCTGCCTTCCTGGATAGAGTGCCCTGGAATCATTGTAGCTCACAGAAACCTCATACTCTTGGGTTCAAGTGATCCTCTTGCTTCAGCCTCTCAAGTAGCTGAGATTACATGTGCCTACCACAACATCCAGCTAATTTTTAGAAACCAGGTCTTGCTCTTGCTCAGGCTGATCTCAAACTCGTGAGCTCAAGCAAACCACTGCCCCCGGCCTCCAGGTAGTTTTTCTATTTTTAGTAGAGATGGGATCTCACTCTTACTTAGGCTGGTCTCAAACTCCTGAGCTCAGGCAATCCACCTACCTCGGCCTCCCAGATTTGTTTTTTGGGGATTTTTTTTTGTTTTTTGTTTTTTGAGACAGTGTCTCGCACTGTCACTCAGGCTGGAGTAAAATGGGGGGATAATAGTTCACCATAACCTCGAACTCCTGGGCTCAAAGTGATCCTCCTGCCTTAGCCTTACCAAGTAGCTGGGATTATAGATGTGCACCAACAAGCTCAGCTAATTTTTTTATTTTTTGTAGAGACAGGATCCTTGCTATTGCCCGGGTTGGTCTTAAACCCCTGGCCTCAAGAGATGCTCCTGCCTCAGCCTCCCAAACAGGACTATAGGTTTGAGTCACCATGCTCAAGCAGGATTGCTAAATTTTGATGAGACACAGCTAGTCAGAGTCACAGTGAGCTCTGCAGAGTGGTAAAGCACCGCAGTAAGAAGTATATGAGTTGAGTAGAAACTCTGGAGAGCATGTATTGAATGTATATTCTGTGTTAGACATTGTGTATACAGAAACTGGTGACATTGGGCTTCCCCAGGAAACAGACTCTGGGGATGGAGCTTTGAGAGTAGAAGACCAGTGAGAAGTGATCACAGTACTAACACCTCAGAGGGCTGAAGGAAGCAGGATTGGGCATAGGAAAAGGTACGATAATGATGCAGTTACAAATAGAGGCCTTAGCCGATCTTCCCACAGGACAGCTCTGGAGCTGGAGTGATCCTTCAGAGTTCCCCTAAATTGAAGAAAGAGACTTAGCCTTTGGCGCCCTCCTCACATATAATGGACGCTGGCTGCCCCTGGACAGGGGGCATAATTTTAGATGACTGACTCCCTTCAGTTGAAGGCAATTTCTGGAAGAAGTTCAGCTGTGAACTGGAAGCAGGGGAGGGAAGGGAAAAGCGCCTTGGTCCTGAAAGGGTGGTCTGGGCAGCACGCCACAGCATCTGCTACATTTTATTATTTAATCCACCCAACAATTCTATGAAGTAGCTATTATAATCACCATTGAAAAATGAGGAAACTGAGGCTCAGGGAGGTTATCTAACCTGTCTGGCTCACATAGCCAGGCAGACTAATAAATCTGTGTGCTTTCTTAGTACTACACCACCCTTCCTCGAAAAGGAAGCAGCAGGGGAGGGAGGAGATGGGGGAATGCTGGAGACAACTTCACCCACAACACAATTTTGTTAGAAACGGATTAGGAGATGTAGATAACAAAGTGGGGTGAAGAGCAAAGTCTCTGGAGCTACCCTAACTGGTTTGAAGCTCAGTTTCACTGCTTACCAACCTTGGGCAAGAATTTAAACTCTCTGTGTCTTAGTTTCCTCATTATGAAATGGAGGTAATAATTGTATGTGTCCCATAAGGCTATTGTAAAGTTCAGATGAAACAGGAAATGCAGTGTATATTAGGGTCTAGCACTGATTCAGCCTGTAAGAAGCTCCTGGTAAATGTCAGCTACTATTATAACATTCCTACTTATTTTACTTGTGGAGATAGAGTCTTGCTCTTTCAGACTACAGTACAGTGTGTGGTCATAGCACGCTGCAGCTTCAAACTCCTGAGCTCAAGCCATCCTCCTGCCTTAACCCCTCCAACACTACAGGTGTGCGCCACAGCTGTTGGCAGTAACACGTAGCCTTCTGATTTCAAGATTGTTCTTTTTTAAGCACCAACGGAGGCAAGAAAAGCTTTACCTTTCTCGGCTGCATCCTTTTTAATAAAAGGATTTGTTCTGTAAAATTTGGATTCAATAAAAAGGCCACACTAAAGGAACTAGAAGGCCACAAGTGGCCTTGAGGTCTCAGGTTTTCCACCCCAGCATGGTCTGGGTAACTCCAGAAATGTGAAAGGGAACTAAGTGCCAACCACACCTAAACCTTCAATGCAAAATGCTGGAGGCAGAATAAATAAAAATGAACTGTTAAAATGGCTTCTTATTATCTGCCAAACAAAATACCTTTTACTGAAGTCAGCTTTTTTGGAAATCTTGGACAGTGCATGAGTGGAGACTGTTCAAGTTCCAAAGAAGCCTCAGTTGAGTTTTGTAATCCATATCCCACAGCCTGGGGAGAAAGATCATTAAACCTATTGCTGCAATGCCACCACCACCTCCTCTGGACAGCACACCTTGGAGCAAAACCTCAGTGTGTGTTTCTTAGGTGTGTGGCCAGTATTTTGTCACCACATACTCCCCCAGCCCCTGCCAGAGCACTCAGTGACTCAAACTGAGTGCTGCCAAGGCTCAATTCTGCCATATAGCAAAATGCAAAAAAGACTGAGAAATTTATATCAACTACCCTTTTAAAAACCAGGGTTTTTTTGTTTGTTTGTTTTTGTTTTTTGAGACAGTCTCACTATGTCACCCTCAGTACAGTGTCATGGCGTCACAGCTCACAGCAACCTCAAACTCTTGGGTTCAAGCGATTCTCTCGCCTCAGCCTCTCAAGTAGCTGGGACTATAGGCATCCACCACAATGCCCAGCTATTTTTTTGTTGCAGTTATCATTGTTGGTTAGCTGGCCTGGGCTGGGTTCAAACCTGCCAACTCTGGTGTATGTGGCTGAGGCCGTAACCACTATGCTATAGGCACCAAACCTAAAAACTAGTTTTTAAGAAGAAAATGATTTAACCAAGTGTAGTGGGTTAAATGGTGGCCTCCAAAAAGGAACCTGCAAATGTGAACTTCTTTGGAAACAAGGTCTTTTCTGATGTAATTAAATTAAGGGTCTCACTCAAGATGAGACCATCCTGAATAGTCCAGGTGGGACTTAAATTCAATGACAGGTATTCTTATAAGAAAACTGCAGAAGGAGAGTTGAGATATACAGAGAAGAAGGCCATGTGACAACAGAGGTAGAGACTGGAGTTATGCAGCCATAGCTGAGGAGTGCCCAAAGCCACGAGGAGCTGGAAGAGGCAAGGGATGATTTTCCTGTAGAGCCCTCAGAGTGAGGATGGTCCTGTTGACATTTTCACTTCAAACTTCTGACTCCAGAACTGTAAAAGAATAAACTTGTGAGACTGTGACCAGCCTGGGTGCAACATAATAAGATCCTGTCTTTACAAAAAATAAAAACCAGTCAGGCATAGTATTGTGCATGTGCAGTCCTAGCAACTCCAGAGGCTGAGGCAAGAGAATCCCTTGAGCCCAGGAGTTAGAGGCTGCACTGAGGTATGATCACGCCACTGCCCTCTAGCCTGGCTGACAGACCTTGTCTCTAAAGAAGAAGAAGAAGAAAAAAAGAAACTTCTATTTTAAGCCACCAAAGTTGTGATAATTTGTTACAACACAAGAAATTAATACACCAAGATTGGCCAACTCAAATGTATAGTCTTGCTTCACTGTTTCCTGTGTAACCCACAGGTATATCTGCACTATCCATCAGGATCTTAATGATTTTTTAATATATTCAATAAATAAAAAATACAAGCTGCAAACAATGCAATCTAATTTTTATTTTAAATCAATATATGACAACTATCCATTGCCCAATAAGCATTTACTTTACATATTTTTCTGAATAAAGAATTGGGCTTTAAACCATATATGGACCACTGGATAGACCCTAGATTCCATCCTCTTGTTCAGATTTAAGGAAGTTACTTCTGGGATTGGGCAAATCTCCCTCAATCATGTAAAAATATTCAGTTCTTTTCCCACCAATAGACCCAGACCGGAAATCAAACCCTCAAGTGTCTACAGAAGCCAGGCAGAAATATACCGCAATGACGAGGGCACCACAAAAGACATTCCAGCCTATTTGGCACTGTGGCAAGTTGGGAAGAACATCCTTGTCTCAAGTCGGAGCTCCAACTCTGCCCCGACTATTTGTTGTCACAGAGCAGTCAGGCTGAATGTTAACAAATCTGATTCTTAAAGAGACTGGAAAAGTAGGTGTTTTAAAAATTCCTGTTTTTTAAATGCAAGCATGCAATTCAAAGTTTCTTAAAACATTTTTCAGGCCAAATAAAGAAGCTCAGAATTTTAGGTTTCCACTTGTGATTTAGACCTTTACAAATGAAGGCCATTTCATTCATCTTGGAGGGTAAAAGAAATCTAAGCTTTAGAACACAACGCTTGGGCTCCTTTGTTGGAAGAGATATGGAAAAATTCCTGTAATTCCTTGCAGATGCGTCTACAGCCTTGAACATAAGATACAGTTAATTTTGTAAACAAGTTATGCTGCCACATGAAGTTTTCTTTTTCTTTCTTTTTTTTTTTTTTTTTTGAGATGGAGTCTCAAGCTATCCCCCTGGGTAGAGTGCTATGGCATCACAGCTCACAGCAACCTCCAACTCCTGGGCTCAAGCGAGTCTCCTGTCCTAGCCTTCCAAGTAGCTGGGACTACAGGCACCTGCCACAACGCCCAGCCATTTTTTGGTTGCAGCCATCATTGTTTGGCAGGCCCGGGCTGGGGATTCGAACCCCCTACCTTAGGTGTATGTGGCTGGTGCCTTAGCCGCTTGAGCTACAGGTGCCGGGCCGCACATGAACAGTCCTGCTAAGTAAGTGCTGTGCCAGGCATATAGTATATCCTTATGGATGATAGATTTCCTCATTGATGTGATGGCACAAATTTTCTTATCCACCTATGGACAGTCCAGGAGTAGTGATAGGGGCCGAAAATGGTAGAAGAGCCTTTATTCCTTAGGCCATCACTGTAGCAGATGCTCATTGACCAAGCCTGCAAGGTCTATTCAAAAGCAAAGGACTCATTTCCTCCATTACCCTCAGTGCCAAATAGAGTCATGGGAAACTTACAATGCGGCACCAAAGGTGATCATTCTCACTGTTCAGTCTGGCTCTCCCAACAACACTGTTCTTCATCCCCATCAAAAATCCAGGGCACAACATGGGAGCAGCTAGTCTACTTAAGTTCTGTCAGCCTTTGGGGCCCCCTGCTGCTTGGACAACACAGAACCTCCAGGAGCCTAAGGCTTTCAGGGTCCAGTAAGAAAAAGGCTTTTCACTGTACCATAGAACAAAAGCAGGACCACCACTGAGGGCCTCTTGGCTGCCTAGAGAAGTGGATCAAGGACCAAGAGGGGGAAATTACACTCATTATTTTTATGTTTTCTTACTGTAAGAAACTTAATAGAAATTAATCTCTGGGTGGGGTGCAGCAGCTTACGCCTGTAATCCTAACACTCTGGGAGGCTGAGGTTGGTGGATTGCCTGAGCTCAGAGGTTCCAGACCAGCCTGAGCCAGAGCGAGACCCTGTCTCTAAAAATAGCTGGGCATTGTGGTGGGCGCCTGTGATCCCAGCTACAAGAGACTGAGGCAAGAGAATCACTTAATACCAAGAGTTTGAGGTTGCTGTGAGCTGAGATGCCACGGTACTATACCAACGGCAAGAAAGTGAGAGTCTGCCTCAAATTAATTAACTAATTAATCTCTTAGTGAATCTAGCTACCTCATTGTCATAGGCATAGGAGAAATGCCCCTAAAATGCAGACTTTGGAGTCTGCACCAGAGTCAGAAATCACTGATTGCTGGCTGCCATAAGCAAAGCTGTCAAGCCATGTAGTGCCCAGGAATGTCAGTAGTACAACAAAGGCACAGGCAAGAGAGACAGAACTGCATTCATGGTTGGGAAGGACCATAGGAACACTCTCAGAACACTGGGGCCCCACACGAAGCTTGATTCTCCCTCCTGGGGCTAGAGGAAGATCTCTGGGGGCAAGAATATATAATTTCAAGGCCTGGTTGCTTCTAGCAGGACTCAGTTAAGTTTGTTGCTTAAGTGTCTCTGAGAAGGTGTGTGCATGGGAGAAAGCCCCGGTCTTTCTATGTCTCAGCTGCTTCTCTAGAATGTGACTAACAGCAACACCCCTGCAAGTGGCTGAAAACTGTTTTGCAAATCGAAAGAGAGAAATGTATGTATCTTTTAATGTAGGCTCCACGCTTATAAATTTGCATTTTGCAAAGTTAAGAATGCCCTTGAGTAAACTGCCAACTCCTTGCAGAAAAGATAAAGGAAACTTTTATTCTGCCCAGAACAAAAAGATCTTGGCTATTCAGTTAAAACTCTAGCATAGTTTTGCAGTGTTATCTAAGAATTTGTTACACATTTTGTAAACTTTGTTCACTAGAATGATTCTAATTAGTTAGACAACTGTGATTTGGAATTAACGTTTATTTCAAAAGGTTTTTGAAACAACATGCATTACCATATATTATTATTAGAAGTTCAAAATAAATAAGTCCTTTAAGGTTTATAGGCTATGTAACAGCTATGCTGCCCATAGTTATATGCAAAGGGGTATTTTGATAAAGCAGTATTAGGTCAGCACTTATATAATTCTATCAACTATGAGTCTGGAATTCAAAATAATAGGCAAGCCAACATCCTTCATATTGTCTGTGTTCTAGCTCCAGGAAACTGTACAATATACTTCTAAAATTCCAAAGCTTAAAATGTTAGAACAATAGCCAATATATTACTTAGAAACAAAAACAAATCAGGAGGCATGAGATTACCAGAATTCAGGTTATTCTATAAATCTATAGCGATCAAAATAGCATGGTACTAGGACGGGCGCAGTGGTTCATGCCTGTTATCCTTGCATTCTGGGAGGCTGAGGAGAGAGTATTGCCTGAGCTCACAGGTTCAAGACCAGCCTGAGCCAGAGCAAAACTTTGTCTCTAAAAATAGCCAGGCACTATGACAGGCTCCTGTAGTCCTACCTGCTTGGGAGGCTGAGGCAAGAGACTCACTTTAAACCCAAGAGTTTGAGGTTGCTGCGAGCTATGATGTCATAGCACCCTACCAAGGGCAACAAAGTGAGACTCTGTCTTTAAAAAAAAAAAAAGTACTGGCACAAAAATAGAGACGTACATATATGAGATATATGGAACAGAATAGAGAATCTAGAGATGAACGCAGCCACATATTGTCATTTGATCTTTGATAGGCCTAACAAAAACGTTTGTTAGAAAAGATTCCCTATTTAACAAATGGTGCTGGGAAAACTGACTAGTGACATGTAGAAGACTGAAACTGAATCCTCACCTTTCACCACTAACAAAAATTGATTCTCACTGGATAAAAGATTTAAGTTTAAGACATGAAACTACAAAAGTACTAGAAGAGAGTGCAGGGAAAACTCTTGAAGATATTGGCCTGGGAAAATATTTTATGAGGAGGAACCCCCTGGCAATCGAAGCAGCACCAAAAATATATTACTGGGATCTGATCAAGCTAAAAAGCTTCTGCTAGGCCTGGCTTGGTGGCTCATGCCTGTAATCCCAGCACTCTGGGAGGCCAAGGCAGGTAAATTGCCTGAGCTCACAGGTTCAAGACAAGGCTGAGCCAGAGAGAGACCTCAGCTCTAAAAATAGCTGGACATTGTGGGGAGAGCCTATAGTCCCAGCTACTTGGGAGGCTGAGGCAAGAGAATCATTTGAGCCCAAGAGTTTGAGATTGCTGTGAGTTATGATGCCATGGCACTCTACTGAGGGTGGCAAAGTGAGACTCTGTCTCAAAAAATATATATATATATACATATATACATATATATGTGTGTGTGTGTGTGTGTGTGTGTGTGTGTGTGTGTATATATATATATATATATCAATAGCTTCTGCAATCTAAGGGCACTCACAGTAAAGCGCGCAGACAGCCTTTAGAATGGGAGAACATTTTTTCAGGTTATGATTCCAACAAAGGTCTGATAACTAGAATCGACAGAGAACTCAAAGTAACCAATAAAAAAAGAACAACCCCATTTCTCTGTGGACATGAGACCTGAACAGAAAATTCTCTGAAAATGACAAGCAAATGGCCAACACATGCTCGTCATCTTTAATATCAGAAAAATGCAAATCAAAACCACTTTTGAGATATCACCTAACTCCAGTAAGATTAGCCCATATCACAAAATCCCAAAACTACAGAAGCTGGTATAGATGTGGAGAGAAGGGAACACTTCTACACTGCGGGTAGGATTGCAAACTAGTACAGCCTTCTTGGAAAGAAGTACGGAGAATACTCAAGGAACTAAAACTTGACCTACTGTTTGATCCTGCAATTCCATTACTAGGTATCTATGCAGATGAACAAAAATCATTTTACAAAAAAGACATTTGCATCAGAATGTTTACTGCAACCCAATCCATATTTGCCAAGTCATGGAAGCAGCCCAAATACTCATCAACCCATGAATGGATTAGCAAATTGTGGTACATGTACACCATGGAATCTATGCAGTCATAAAAAAACATGGAGACTTTATATCTTTGATGTTTACCTGGATGAAGCTGGAACATATTCTTTTTAGAAAAGTATCTCAGGAATGGAAAAAAAGTATCCAATGTACTCAATACTACTATGAAAGCAATATATAATCACTTATACATTCATACAAATGATAAAATGCAAATATAGTCCAGAAAGAAATAGGGGAAAGGAGGGGAAGGGAGAGGGTGAGTGGAGGGCAGGTATTTGATAGGCTCTTACCTAATGTGCACAAAGCAAGGGTACATTTCAAAACAACTAAGAGTATATTATAAATGTCTTCCCACAAAAAAATAAGTGAGGTGATGGCTATGTTGATCAGTTTGATTTAAGCATTCCACATTGTATATCAAATCATCACATTGTACCCCATAATGTATATAGTTACAATTTAATACAAATTAGATTTAAAAAATAAAATAAATCTTTTTTCTATCAACGTGAATGGCTTAAATTGTCCTCTAAAGAGGCACAGATTGGCTGATTGGATACAGAAACTCAGACCAGACATCTGCTGCATTCAAGAATCGCACCTTACTTTAAAAGATAGATATAGACTCAGGGTGAAGGGATGGTCATCTATATTCCAGGCTAACGGAAGGCAGAAAAAAGCAGGTGTTGCAATATTATTCGCAGATACAATAGGTTTTAAACCAACAAAAGT
>CAUYTI010013665.1:0-19827 GCA_963575145.1 Galago senegalensis | reverse complement strand
ATAACTGAGAAAATGACATGAAGGCTGTGTTGACCAGTTCGATGGAAGTATTTCAGAATGCATGTGAAAACCCCACACTGTACCCCAGAAGTGCATTAATGTACATAGTTAACATTCAATTAAAAAAAATTAAAAAAAAATGTTTTCATACTGGCTATCAAGGATGAAATGAAAATTTCACTGTGTTCATACTAAAAAAATGTAGATTATTACAGTTCAGATACTCATCTATATGTCTGAACAAAAAAAAAAGTTGCTATTTTTTTCTTCTTTAAAAAAAATGTAGATTAGGGATAAAAACATCTGTCTGTGCCAATAGATCAACACATGTTTGTATGCCAGTAACTACTAGCATACAATGTGTTGCTTGTTATGAAATTCATGAAAAGATACATGATGCTTTTAAAAGCTATTTCAGAATCTTTCCCATTGACACTGGTAGTCATGAGTCATCATTTAAGTTCTCCTCCACCATGAAGTGATTCAAGGACAAGAGACTTGCTTTGGCTTGTGACTCATGGAAATGAGTGAAAGATATTGCGAGACTAAGTATTCCATGGTCAAAGACCAGGCCACACATTACAGCAGAACTTTACCCCACACGCTGCGCTGTGGCCAGTTCAGGAAGCCCTAGTGCAGCCTAAGCGGGAGTGCTTGATGACACTGGCTTTTTTATTTTGGTCACCTCCTTCAACCAACCTCCTTCTACTTACCATCAACCAAAGGAAGCCAGATCCATTTCCCTAACCAATTCTGGGGGATGGCTCTCTTCTACTTAGCCATTTCCACCTGCCAACAGCTTCCAGATGGGACACGCTGGACACTGTCCCTCCCACATCCTGGCTGCCCATGCAGAGTGAGACAGAAGGGCTGATTATAAAGCACAATGGAGAATGTGTGAGGTGCCAACCTGATGTAGAAATTTCTTAATAGTCAAATAACTATGCTTACCTGACTCCTAAATAATATTAAACTCCTGACATTGCAGTGGCAGATTGAAATATTATTGATAATTGCTCTCTCGCCAAGTCACTACACTCACAGGTAACATTTGAGAGTGTTGATTTGACTGTCTGTGAGGGAAGGTGATGTACTGGCAGTAAGTGACACACTGCATGAAACTGAAGCCACACATGTGTACAAATAGTGAGAGCACAAGTATGTTTATTTTGCACGACACTGCAACATGATGTCATCTACTAAGTTTATGCTGGAGAACCATGCAATCGAGTTCCACCAAGAAAATCACAAAAACATCTCATAATGATTTAAGTCAGTTTATGATATCTTCTTGGGTCACATTCATAGCCATTCTGGGCCACATTCAGCCCCAAGGCTGGGGGTTGGACACCACTGATTTGGACCTTTAGGTAGTCATTATAGATTGGCCTCTATATGAAAACTCACTCAAAGTTTTCAAAGAATTTTCTATGAATCAAAACTGTCTAAGTTGCGGCCTGAGAAGTGGCTTATGACTTCAGCATTGGGTAAAAGAAAATGGCTGGAATCAAGCAGACTGCTTGTAAATCCACTGGTGGGAAGGCCCCTCGAACTCCTGCAAACAGATGGCCACCAAAGCTGCCAGGAAAAGTGCCCCTCTGAGGGGGGTGGTGGAGCGAGGAGAGAAACCTCATTGCTACAGGCACAGCACCATGGTGCTCCAAGAAATTTGTTGTTACCAAAAATTGACTGAGTTGCTCATCCGGAAGCTGCCTTCTAGAGGCTAGTGAGGGAGATCATCCATGATTTGAAAACTGACTTGAAGTTTTAAAGTGTAGCCAGCGATATATTTCAGGAGACTAGTGAATCATACCTGGTGGGCTTATTTGAAGATACTAATCTGTGTACCATCCGTGCCAAGAGAGTCACAATCATGTCAAAGAACCAGTTGGCTCACCAGATACAGGGAGAGAGTGCTTAAGTGAAAGCAGTTTTTATGGTGTTTTGTAATAAATTCTGCAAAATACTTCAGTTTAATTTGTGACTTTTTTGTAAGAAATTGTTTATAATGTGTTGCATTTGTACTTAAGTCATTCCCTCTTTCACTCAGGATGAAAAGTGAAAAGTGACTGTTCACAGACCTCAGGGATGTGAGCATTGCTGCTCAGGAGTAATAAGTTGCTAATATGCAAAAGGGATGGGTGATATTTTTTGCTTCTCATGATGTATGTTTCTGTATGTTAATGACTTGTTGGGTAGCTGTTAAGGTACTAGAATTGATAAATGTTTGTAGGGTCCTTTTGCAATAGAACAGGTTATGACTTGATCCAAGTGTTTAACGATTGGAGCTGTTAAGTCTGACCATACATCACTGTAATAGAATATGGGCTTTTTCAAGGGTAAAGATGTAAGTCTTAACCACAGCATAATTTACAGTTTCCTTTAAAAAAAAAAAAGTAAACCTAGCAGTTATAGAATACACTATGTGCGTTTATAACAACTACTTTATGTATTGTAGTGCCAACATTTTTAAGTTAAATGTTTTACGCTCACAAGTGGTGGGAAGTCTGTCATTAAGGTATGTGTAATTTGAGGTACAGTTGTCTTTCTCCTAACTAGACTGCACTTGTTTGCACAGTAGTAAAGTGCTATCTGCATTATACCTTGCATAAATCTTCATTCTAACATGTGTTAATCCTCTAGCTGCTGACACAAACACTAATTTTTATTAGTGGAGGATTTTATTTATAAGGGCTCTAGAATAAAACACAAGTTATTCACACCAGCGTCATCTGTTACTAATAGTCTGAAGAACTAGTCAGTGCTGCATTCATTGTGTTGTGGTTGGTCTCGTAACTAGTTTGAGTTCTGCTCCTCTGTATGAAGAGATGACGCCTAAGTTCTTTTCCTGTGGAGTTTGTATTATGTCCCTCAATGTAAACTTGCTCAGGGAAAGGAGCACACAGCTCCAGCTCATTCAACCTCATTAACTGCTGGTTAAAATGGTGTTGGGTTAGGTTACATCTTGTTAATGTTCCAGAAAAATCACTTACAGAGATGGCCTTCCAAGTGGTTTTAAAATTTTATCCTTCTATTGAAGTTTTTAGGTCAATTATGTATGTTGGCTAAATTTATGAATAAACTTATTTATCCAACTAAATGTCAAACACCCTCAAAAAAAGTCATGACAATCAAGAGGTTATGAGCTGTATACTTTTATAACTGTATTAGCATTATGTAAAAATAAATACTTTTTACATTTTTTTTTTTTTTTAGACAGAGTCTCACCTTGTCACCCTTGGAAGAGTTCCCTGGCATCACAGCCCACAGCAATCCCAAACTCCTGGGCTTAAGCAATTCTCTTGCCTCAGCCTCCCAACTACAGGTGCCTGCCACAATGCACTGCTATTTTTAGAGACAAGATTTGCTCTGGCTCAGGCTGGTCTTGAACCTGTGAGCTCAGGCAATCCACCTGCCTTGGCCTCCCAAGTGTTAGGATTATAGGCGTAAGTCACTGTGCCAAGACACTTTGTAAATTTTTAAAATATTTAATAATGTATGTGATTTATTATTTTACTTATCTATATTTGTCAGTAATGAATTTAGTGACATTTATATTATCATTTTGGAGGACACATCTGACTCTAAGGTTCAAAGGGCAAGAATGTAAGACTTTTCCAAATAGAAATTAATGGGAAAGTCACCAAGCAGTCTATAATTATCACAGACTTTTTTGAATGCAACAGTTTAGTGGATTAGCTTTCAGAAAGTGAAGGAAGAAATTCACTACTATAGGTGAAGATAAAGAATAAAATACTAGTTGTTGACAGTGCAGCTACACTTTTCTATACTTTTATAGTTATTTTGTCATTTTCCCATAAATTACTCATATTGAAATATTATTACTTGAATAGTAATTAGCACTTGTTTTTCAGGTTTTATATATATATACTTATATATGTCATTGATGCCCTCAATTTTAAAACATAATGAAGAGAAAAATACTTAGGCAATTGACTTAAGTATGGAGTGATGTGCTGACTCTGGAACATCCATTCCATTATTTATAATTCATGACTGTAGCTGCTGTGGTACATCCTTGGATGGAAACATATAAATAGAGATGGGCATCACTTGCATTTTGTTTTCCTTGAACTTGCACGGATTACCTATTTTTTGAGCCTTACTTGAATTCACAGAACAAGCCTAGATAATTAAATAAAAGAAAATATTTAAAATTATGTTTAATACCTACATATGTTACTTATTTACACATTTTACTGAAGTTAAGGGTAAGTTTAATTATAATAGAAAATTATTGCTTTTACAAACTTAAACACAATGAAGAAAGCGATTTTTAAGCTAAGATCATTCTTTTTCTTCCTGTTAAATTCTACACAAAGAAATTAAAAAAAAAAAAATTCACACCATCTCCTTTCACATCTGCCTGCCAATAGTTCTCTGCTGCTTTCATCCTAGTGCCCCCAGAAACAGTTTTCTCTGTAAATTCCAGCTTGAGAAAGGCTGTATCCAAAGCTAAAATAAATAATAGCACTTCAGACATTCTGAATATAATATGCTGTGGTGAAGTCCTTTTGGCCTGGGTATTACTGGGCCTCCTGTTTTTCAGTGTCTAATTCTCTTGCTAGTATTAGAAATTTTTCATCAATTATTTTCTTAAATAATTTTTCTGAACCATTTGGATCCCTCCTCCCCTCAAAAATACTGACAATTTTTAAGTTTAGTTGCTTTGTGTATCCCAGACATCTAGAAGATTTTGCTCATTTTTCTTTTTTTGGGGGGAGGGGGGTTTGGGATCTGGCTGTATTATCTCAGAAGACCTGTTTTCAAGTTCTGAGATTCTTTCTTCTACTTGGGTCTGGTCTATTCTTGCAAGTTTCCAATGTGTTTTGCACTTCATTTAATTAATATTCTTAGGCCCAGAATATCTGTGTTTTTTAAATTATATCTATTTCCTTGATAAATTTTAAACATCCTGAATTGATTTTCTGATTTCTTTCTATTGGTTTTGAGACTTCTCTTACCAGCACAAAGACTCAAAAATATAAAAGTCAAAGTTCTGATGAAATAATCACACAAAAAAGGAAGTCAAATGGCAAAATGATAGAAGTTCACCAAAGTACAAAGACAAAACACAGAGTAAAGAAAGCATTTATAAACTAAGTAGAAAATAACTAACAATATAACAAGAATAAAACTTCATCTATATATTAATCAATATAAAGTGATTAAATGCTTCACTTAAAAGATATGAGTTGGTATAGCAGACCATATAGCTTTAAAGAAAGGAGAAGTGAGAGCTAAGGTCAGAACACTCAGTATTCATAAGAAACATCTGTAATGTCTTAGTAATATGACACCTTGGTGATAAGGGTATGGGGAAGGGTTTTGGCTTTCAACATGAACTCGCAAGATGAGAGCATTAGTGATTGGCAGTCTCTAAACTTGTGGTGCTAAGGGCCTTGAGATCACTACTATAAGAAGCTGCAGGAGAAGGCAGTCGAGGAGCATATGTACATTCTTTCATGGACCTGCTTACTCTGACTCTTTTGCTTCTTCTGCCTGCAGGGTCTCTGCCCAGTGTTTCCCTACAAAAGACTGCTAAGATTTACTCTCTTACTAAGACTGCTTTTCTCCCTCAAAGACTGTCTCTCTCTCTCTCCCTTCTGCTAAGGTGAATAGCCCTTAGACACCTAAGGGTAATTGTTGCCAAGTAGATAGCACAGGTATGCATCCAGACTATAGATAAACTGGCCCAGAGACCTGGCCAGTCCTAGATACAGACAAATGGCACCCCAGATGGGACCCAACAGGTTGGTAGAATGGATTTAAAATATGATCTAACTATATGTTGTTTTTAAGAAACTCATCCACAACAATGCACATACTAAAGTAAAGGGAGAGAAAAAGGTATTCTACACAAATAGAAACAAAAATGAAGTAAGAATAGCTTCACTTATACAGGATAAAACAGACTTCAAATAAAAAAAAGAAAAAGCAAACAAAGAAAACAAAGATGGTTATTATATTGTGACAAAGGGATCAATTCAGAATGTTAATATAACAATTCTAAATATATAGGTATCCAATGTCACACCACCCAGATTCATAAAACAATTATTATTAGACCTAAAGAGACAGACAGCAATAGGGTAATAGGGAGGGACTTCAACACCTCACTTACAGCACTAGACAGATTTTTAAAGCAGAGATTTAACAAAGAAACATTGAACTAAAATTGAGCTTCCAAATATACTGAACAGATATTTATAGAATATTCCACCCAACAAGCACAGAATATACATTCTTTTCATTAGCATATGGAATATTCGCCAAGATAGATCACATGACAGATCACAAAACAAGTTTTAACAAACTTAAAAAAAATCACATCAAGCATGTTCTTAAGACTATAGTGGAATAAATTTGGAAATTATTACAAAGAGTAATGTCAGGAAAAATACATGATCAGTAAACAACATGTCCCAGAAAAATTATTAGGTCAATAAAGAACTGAAAGTGGAAATTTAAATACTATTTTATTTTTTGGAAATGAATGAAAATGAAGATATAACAGATTAAAATCCATGGGATTCAGAAAAGCAGTGCTATAAGAAGAGTTTATAGTAGTAAATACCTACATAAAAAAGTAGAAAGATCATAAACATCAACCTAACATTGTACCTCAAGGAACTAAATAAGCAAACAAACAAACAAAAAAAGCAAACTGAGAATTAGCAAAATAAGAGATTTAGCCAGAAATAAATTAGAGGCAAAAAAAAAAATATGCAAAGGACCAATAAAATGAAAAGTTGGTATTTCAAAAACAAACAAACAAACAAAACCCCAAAATCAATATACTCCTAGCTAGACTATTCAAGAAAAGAAGAGCAATTAGAACTTCATTTTTGGCTAGTGTTTCTGCCCCTATTGTTTGTTTTTTTCCCGCAATTTCATCCCATAAGGGTTTGTTTATTTCAGTTTGATTTATAGTATTTTTGTTTTTCCTCTCTACTTAGTGGAGGTGTGGTACTGTATGTTTGTGATCAGGTTGGCAAAGAGCTGCTTCTCTCAAGGGAATCACCCAACTTAGCACCCCCCAAGGTTGAGGGGTTTTAAGGTTGGGTCTAAGTACCCTACTATACATTTATGCTACTCCTGTTTCCTTCTTTTGGTGCCTCTCTTCTTTTTGTCAATATTGCCTTTTACTCACCCCTTCTCCTTTCTTGTTTTTCTTTCTTTTTAAAGTATTCTTTCCCTTCTTACTCTTCAATCTTCTTATCCTTATGGGCCTGTAACAAAAGATCTCATTAAAACCTTAGGGCAGAGGCACAGTAATTTAAAGAGCAAGAGGAAGTGAAAGAAAAATTAGGGCAAGGAAACAGATACAAGAAAACACTTATGAGGAAGAATCAGCAGAAAATTCCTGACAACATGAAATATCAGTCCAAAACAACCACTTCAAGGGACCATGAAGTAGCTACTGCAGACGATTCCACCTATAAAGAAATGTTAGAAATGACAGAAGGGGAATTTAAAATATATATGATGAAAACAATGAAGGAAATTGCAGAGAAAGTGGAAAACAACCAAAAAAAAAATGAAGAAAATTGCTGAGAAAGTGGAAAATAAACAAAAGGAAATCCAAAAAGAGAATCAAATAAGAGATGAATGATATGAAAAATATAGAAAGGATATAGCAGAGCTTAAGGAACTGAAGCAGTCAATTAGGGAACTTAAAGATACAATAGAAAGTATCAACAACAGATTAGATCTGCAGAAGAAAGAATCTCAGAGGTAGAGGATAAAGCTCTTGTGATAACTCAGATAGATAAAGAGGCAGAAAAGAAGAGAGAGAAAGCAGAATGTTCACTGACAGAATTATGAGACTTTATGGAGTGTTCAAACACATGAGTTATAGGTATCACAAAAGGGGAAGAAGAATGCCCCAGAGGAATGGAAGTCATTCTAAAGAATATTATAAATGAAAAATTTCCAAATATCACCAAAGATTCTGACACATTTCTTTCATAGGGATATGAGACCCCTGGTCTCCTCAAGTCAAATAGAACTCCTCCAAGACACATTGTGATGAACCTGTCCAAAGTCAAGACAAAAGTAAAGATTTTGCAAGCTGCTAGGAGTAAGTGCCAATTGATCTTCAGGGGTGACATCAGGGTGACAGCAGAATTCTCTAATGAAACTTTTCAAGCCAGAAGACAATGGTCATTTACCTTTAATCTACCTAAACAGAACAATTTCCAGCCCAGAATTCTATATCCTGCTAAGCAAAGCTTTAAAATTGATGGAGAAAGCAAATCTTTTACTGATATGCAAACATTGAGGAAATTTGCCACAACAAGACCAGCTCTACAGGAAATATTTCAACCTGTTCTACACACTGATCATCACAATGGACCATCAGCAAAGTAAACACCTAGAAATTAAAGGACAGAACCTCACTTCCAGAATGATGCAAAAGATAAAAGTAAACAATGGACTTTCACAAAATAAGATGAATAGAAGGCTACCACACTTATCAATTAGCTTAATAAATGTCAATTGTGTGAATTCCCCACTGAAGAGGCATAGATTGGCTGATTGGATTAAAAAAACAAAACAAGTTATCTATTTCCTGTCTGTAGGAAATACACCTCACATCAAAAGACACATTAAAACTCTGAGTTAAGGATTGGAACTCAATTTTTCAGGCGAACAGAATTCAGAAGAAAAGAGGAGTTGTGATCTTATTTTCATATACATGTGCATTTAAAGCAACTAAAGTAAAAAAGGACAATAATGGTCACTTCCTATTGGTCAAGGGAAAAATACAACAAGAAGACATTTCAATTATAAATATTTATACACCAAATTTAAATACTACCAGATTCTTGAAACAGATCATACTTAGTCTGAGCAATATGATATTGTATAACACCATGATAACAGGGTGAATTAACACTCCTTTTACCAAGCTAGAGAGATCCTCTAAACAGAAATTAAACAAAAATATAAGAGGTTTAAATGAGACCCTAGAACAACTGTGCTTGATGCACATATATAGAATACTCCATCCCAAAGATAAAGAACATACATTCTTCTCATCAGTCCTTGGAATATTCTCCAAAATTGATCATATTCTAGGACCTCTAGACCTGTTTTGGTCTAGGACCAAAACAAACCTCAACAGAATCAAAAGAATCGAAATTTTACCTTGCTTCTTCTCAGACCACAAGACACTAAAAGTGGAACTCAACTCCAACAAAAATGTTCCATCTCACACAAACGCATGGAAGTTAAACAACCTTATGCTGAATGACAGTTGGGTTCAGGAAGAAATTAAAAAAAGGAAATAATTAACTCCCTTGAGTAAAACAACAATGAAGATACAAGCTACCAAAACCTGTTGGATACAGCAAAAACATTCCTAAGAGGAAAATTTATCATTTTGGAAGGCTAAATTTGAAAAAAAGAAAGAGAGCACATCAATAAACTCACAAGCCATCTTATGGAATTGGAAAAAGAAAAACAATCTAAGCCTAAACCTAAGAAGCAAAGAAATATCCAAAATTAAATCAGAGACTAATGAAATTGAAAACAAAAGAATCATTCAAAAAATTAATGAAACAAGGAGTTGAGTTTTTTTGTAAATAAATAAAATAGATAAATCTTTGGCCACACTAACTAGAAAGGAAAGTAAAATCTCTAGTAACCTCAATCAGAAATGATGAAGGGGAAATAACAACTGATGCCACAGAGACACAAGAGATTAGCTCTGAATACTACCAGAAATTCTATGCCCACAAATTTGGACATAGGGATGTCCAAAGGGAGGAAATGGATCAATGGATCACCCTCTCCCTAGACTTAGCCCAGAAGAAATAGATCTCCCGAAGAGACCAATTTCAAGTACTGAGATCAAAGAAATAATAAAAAATCTCCCAACAAAAAAAATGCCTTGGTCTGCCCAGCTAGTTGGGAGGTTGAGGCAGGAAAATCACTTAAGCCCAAGAGCTGGAGGTTGCTGTGAACTGTGATGCCATGACACTCTACTGAGGGTGACAAAGTGAGACTCTGTCTCTTAAAAAAAATAATGCCTTGGTCCAAATGGGTTCACATCGGAATTCTATCAAACCTTCAAAGATGAGCTTATTCCCACATTCCAGAAATTATTCCAAAAAATTTAGGAAGAATGAATCTTCCCCAACATATTTTATGAAGCAATCATCACCCGGATACCAAAACCAGGAAAAGACCCAAGTAAAAAGGAGAATTTCAGACCAATTTCACTAATGAATATAGATGCAAAAATTCTCAACAAAATCCTAGTTGATAGATTACAGTTTATCATCAAAAAAGTCATATATCATGGTCAAGTAGGCTTCATTCCAGGGATGGAAGTTTGGTTTAATATATGCAAATCCATAAACATTATTCACCATATCAACAGATGCAAAAACAAACCCAATATGATCCTCTCAGTAGATGCAGAAAAAGCATTTGATAAAAATGTAGCATTCTTTTTTGATTAGAACACTGAACAGTATAGGCATACATGGCACATTTCTTAAACTAATCAAAGCTCTCTATTACAAACCCACAGCTAATACTTAGTGAATGGAGTAAAACTGAAAGCTTTTCCTCTTAGAACTGGAACCAGGCAAGGTTGTCCTCTGTCACCATTACTACTGAACATAGTGCTAGAAGTTCTAGCCAATACAATTATGCAAGAGAAGGAAATAAAGGGCATCCAAATGGGAGCAGATGAGGTCAAACTCCCTCTCTTTGCTGACAATATGATATTATAATTAGAGAACCCTAAAGACTCAACCACAAGACTCCTGGAAGTCATCAAAAACTACAGTAATGTCTCAGGATATAAAATCAATGTCCACAAGTCAGTTCCCTTTGTATACACCAATAACAGTCAAGATGAGAGGCTAATTAAGGACACAACTCCCTTCACCATAGACCCAAAGAAAATGAAATACCTAGGAATATACCTAACAAAAGAAGTGAAGGACCTCTATAAAGAAAATTATGAAACTCTAAGAAAGGAAATAGCAGAAGACTTTAACAAATGAAAGAACATACCATGCTCATGGCTTGGAATAATCAACATTGTTAAAATGTCCATACTTCCCAAAGCAATCTACTGATTCAAAACCATCCCTATTTAAATACCAACATCCTATTTTCATGACTTGAAAAACATAATTCTGTGTTTTGTATGGAACCACAAAAAATCCCATATAGCTAAGGCAGTTCTTAGTGATAAAAACAAATCTGGGGGTATCACCAGATGTTAGGCTATACTACAAGGCCATAGTGATCAAGACAGCATGATACTGACCCAAAAAATAGAGACATAGACATTTGGAATCGAATAGAAAACCAGGAAATGAAACCAACAACTTACAACCACCTGATCTTTGATAAACCAAACAAGAATATGCCTTGGGGAAAAGACTCCCTATTCAATAAAGGGTGCTGGGAGAATTGGATATCCACATGTAAAAACTGAAACTGGACTCACACCTTTCTCCATTCACAAAAATTGATTCCAGATGGATAAAGGACTTACATTTAAGGGATGAAAAGATAAAAATCCTCAAAGAAAGCATAGGAAAAACACTGGAAGATATTAGCCTGGGGAAAGACTTTATGATGAAGACTGCCATTGCAATTACAACAACAGTAAAAATAAACAAATGGTATTTAATTAAAATGAAAAGCTTCTGTACAACTAAGGAGACAACAACAAAAGCAAATAGACAATCTGCCCAATGGGAAAGGATATTTGCATATTTTAAATTAGACAAATCTTAATAACTAGGATCTATAGAGAACTTAAATTAATCCACATGAAAAAAGCCAACAATCCCATACATCAATGCGGAAGAGAAATGAACAGAACCTTCTCTAAAGAAGATAGATGAAGAGCTAGCAAACTTATGAAAAAATGCTCATCATCTCTAATTATTAAAAAAAATGCAAATTAAAACCACCCTGAGATATCATCTAACCCCAGCGAGAATGGCCCATGTCATAAAATTGCAAAACTGCAGATGCTGATGTGGATGTGGAGAGAAAGGAACACTTCTACACTGCTGGTGGACTGAAAACTAATACAACCTTTTTGGAAGGAAGTATGGAGAAACTTCAAAGAACTCAACCTAGGCCTCCCATTTGATCCTGCAATCCCATTACTGGGCATCTATCCAGAAGGAAAAAAAGCCTTTTATGATAAAGACACTTGTACTAAGGCTGTTTATCGCAGCTCAATTTACAATCGCAAAATGTGGCAACAACCTAAATGCCCCTCCACCCAGGAATAGATTAGCAAGGTGTGGTATATGTATACCATGGAATATTATTCAGCCATTAAAAAAATAGAGATTTTTCAGCATTTGTATTAACCTAGATGGATGTGGAACTCATTATTCTTAGAGAAGCATCACAGGAATGGAAAAGCCTGTGCATTCAACTTTTATATGAGGACAATTAATGACAATTAATGACATGGTTGGGGGTGAGGGAAGGGGAGAGCAGAGAGAGGGAGAGAAGGAGGGAGGGGAGTGAGTAAAAGGAAAAGAAAAAAAATCGTGACTAATTCTCACATAAGTTGGATTTAATTTTGACCAATTACATTATTTGAACAATAATTTTTAATTCAACTTGTTAATATGTTGTTTAGGATGTTGCATCCTCATTTATAAGTGAAATATGTCTGTAATTTCCCTTTATAATAATATATTTTTCCAATTTTAATATCAGGTATATCCAGATGAAGTAGAATGAATTTGAAGGATTTATTTTTTTTCTATTGTCCATGAGATTTGGCACAATCTGTTTTTTGAAATTATCTTCAACTTTTTTTTTATAAATACTTGTTGTCTATTTTTTGAGATATTGGGAAAAAATGAGTATTTCTATAAATAATTCTCCTCCCTATTTAGAGGTCTTTTTTGGGGGAGGTTCTTCTCTCTTACTATCAAAAGTTTCTATAATTACAGTAGCTGGCATTTCATGTGGTTTCTTTGTTTTCTTCCTAGAATTTTACCTTTTCATAATTTTAAGTTCAATATTATCTGGGATTCAGGCAGAAGTTTGCTATAAATTATGAAACACGTATTGTTCTTTTTGATCATCTGTAGTTGATGCTTTCATACATCATCTGTAGTCGATGTTGATGTGCTTCCCAGATTCTCACAAATCCCCCAAACCTTTTGAGACTGAAGCCCTCCTTCCCTCAGCTACTGGGACTATTGTTAGCTGGCTGCTCTCTGCTGAGTTCTTCTCTGGAAATTTCCCTTGACTAAAGAGAGTCATCTCATTCAAGGTTCATGTTTGTGGGGTGAGAGATATCCAAAGACTGGCCATTGCCTCAATTCAGACATGTTTGAGGGGCTTTCTCAACTCCAGAGGTTCCTCAAAGGATCAACTAAGACATTTGTAGGGACTTCGATAGAGTTCAACTTCTTGTTCTGTCTATCCTGCTTCATTCTTCCACTCTCTCTGGTCCTCATCTAGACAGCACTGCCCAACAAACACTTCCTGCTTGTATATTTCTATCACAGAGTCTGCTTCCCAGGAAACCTACACTGCATTGTTACCACTGTATGTATTTAATATATATAATATTTTGCATGAAAAATATATTTCATTATCCTTGTGCTTGGATATAAAAATTAACTCATGAAATAAAATTTGTCATTTGTTTCAATAAAGAAAAAAAAAGAGCAAGCAAAGATTCAAATAAAGAGATTTAGAAAGGACATGATATTATACTCAGAAAACCTAAAGAATCCTCCAAAAGACTCCTAGATTTGATGAATGAATTCAGCAGTCTTAGGTTATAAAACCAACATACAAAAATCAAAACTGTTTTTTACACCAATAAGAACCATGTTGAAAACTGAATCAAGAACACAACCCCATTTACAATAGCTACAAAAAGCTCCATACACCCAGAAATATATTTAACCAAGGAGGATTATAAATCACTGATGCAAGAAATTATAGATGACACAAACAAATGGAAAAACATCCCATGCTCATAGATCAGAAGAATATTATAAAAATATTGACCAAAGCAATCTACAAATTTGGTGTAATTCCTATCAAAATACCAAAGTCATTTCTCACAGAATTTGAAAAGACAATTCTAACATTCATATGGAACCAAAATAGAGTCTAAATAGAAAAAACAATCATAAGCAAAAAGAATACTGGAGGCATCACATTGCCTGATTTCAAATTGTACATACCACAAGGCTAGTTGCCAAAACAGGATGGTACTGGCTTAAAGGTAGATACATAGAACAATGGAACAGAATGTAGAGCCCAGAAATAAAATCATATATGTACAACAAACTGATCTTCAACAAAGCAAACGAAAACACACATCAAGGATTGGTGCTCACACATGCACAGAGGCTGATGGGTTCAAACTCAGCCCAGGGCCTACTGAACAACAATGAAAACTGCAACAACAACAAAATAGCCGAGCTTTGTGGCAGGGACCTGTAGTCCCAGCTACTTGGAAGGCTGAGGCAAGAGAATCATTTAAGCCCAGGAGTTTGAGGTTGCTGTGAGCCGTGATGCCACAGCATTCTACTGAGGGTAACATAGGAAACTCTGTCTCAAAAAAAAAAAAAAAAAAAAACAACCAAAAAACCCCAAAAACATGTGAAGGAAAAAGCACATTATACAATAAATGTTGATGGTGCTGGGAAAAATTAAAAGCCAAATATAGAAGAATGAAAGTGGATCCTTATTTCTCACCTAAACAAATATTAACTCAAAATGAATTAAATTCAAGACTTAAACATAAAAATTCTAGAAGAAAACCTAGAAAAGTCTCCTGTGGACATAGGCCTATGCAAAGAATTTATGATTAGGACCCCCAAAGCAAATACAAAAAAAATAAACAAACACAAGTGAGACTAATTAAACCAAAATCTGCTATACAACAAAAGAAATAATTAAAAAAGTAAATAGATAAGCTAAGTAATAGGAGAAAATATTCACAAAATATGTATCAGACACAAATATTAATCCTGAATCTATAAGGAAATCAAACAACTTACCAAGGGTGGGGGGAAGAAAAAAAAACCAACAAGTAACCCAATTAAAAAGTGGGCAAATGACATGAATGGGTATTTTTCAAAAGAAGACATACAAATAACCAATAAACATATAATAAAAGCTCAACATCATTAATCATGACAAAAATGCATATAAAATCACAGTGTAATAACATCTTACTCCAATTAAAATGGCCATTAGTAAAAAGTAAAAAAAAAAAATAGATGTTAGCACAAATACAATAGAAAGGGAATGGAAAGGAAATGTTCATACATTTCAGTGAGAGTGAAAATTACACTCTCATTGCTCATACACTTTCAGTGAGAAGTGAAACTTCTATGGAGATCAGTATGGAGATTTCCTAAATGATTAGATGTAGATCCACCATTTGGCTTATCAGTCCCACTCCTGGGTATCAATCTCCTTCTAAAATTATGTCATTATATCTAAAAGATACTTCACTAATGTCTTTATTGTATCACAATTCACAATTATAATGGTATGGAATATATATAATGCTGTAGTACACAACAATAAGTAAAAATGAAATAATGTTTTTGCAGCAACTTGCATGAGACTGGAGAGCATTACCTTAACTGAAGTATCTCAGGAAGAGAGAGAGAGGAGAGAGAGAATGCTGCATATTCTTACTTGCAAGTAGGAGCTGCACAGTGACTAATGTAGTAACACATGGAGTTAGCATATGGAGTGGTATGACAGACATTAGAGACTTACAGTGGAGAGAGTGGCAGTGGGTAAGAGATGAAAAATTACCTATGGAGTATAGTGGATACTATTTGGGTGATGGGCACATTAAAAGCCCAGAATTGACCACTACACAATACATACATATAACAGAATTTAACTTGTATCCCCTACATCAATTAAAATACTTTAAAAATCAGGAAAAAATTAAAATAAAAACCTTTCCCAAAAGTTGGAAAGGCATTCAATGCTAACTTCTCATCCCAGAAGGAACTGCCCTTTGGGGATTCAAGCTATTTCAGGCCCTTGGGATTTCATACATTTGGATGGCCATTTTTCTCCCTAGATTTGGCAAGTATTCAACTATTATTTCTTTAAATAAACTACCTACCTATTTCTTTTCTCTGCTCCTGAGACTCCTGTAATGTGTATATTGGTGTTTTTAATGTTTTCCAGTAAGTCCCTCAGGCTTTCTTTACTTTTCATCATTTTTTTTCCCTTTTGTTCCTTTGATTCAATAATTTCAAAAGACCCATCTTCTGATTAACTGATACTTTCCTTAATCAAATTTGAAATTCTTTAAGTCCATTTAGTAAATTTTTCAATTAAGTCATTGTATTCTTTAGCTCTAGGATTTGTTTCATTTTTTTAATAGTTTCTGAATGTTTGTTTATATTGTCATTCCTTGTTCCTGTGGGGATTTCCTGGGTTTTTTTTTGTTCTTGTTGTTGTTGTCGTCTATGTGAATTCTCTTGTAGTTCCTCAAGCATCTGTAAAATAGCCACATCAAATTCTTTCTTAGGTAACTCATAGATCTCTCTATTTTAAGGCTATCTAAAAAATTATTTTATTTATTTAATCAAGCCATTATTTTCCCTTATTTCTTCTTATGCCATACTTTGGTTGGGACTTGAGAATTATAAAAAATAACTTGCCTCCTGCTCTTTACAGACTGTGTACAGTCTATGTAGGGTGAAACGTCCAACAGTTATCCTGCCTAGACATTGTGGGGGCCTCTCACAGATTTGGGTGATACATCTCCTATGGGGCTTGTGCACATCATTTCCCAATGAGAGGTTACCTGAGTCTTTTCAGGAGCTCATTATCTTTCTCCCTCTGATGTCTGTCTTCATCACTAGAGGCTCTTGGTGCTGTAAGACGTCACCGAAAGTTGCTTTTTGTTTTGCTGCCAAGCTGTCCAGAGTGTACAGCTATTTCCTCACATTCTAAAATCTGTCAGGTGAAGCCAAAACCTATCCCTTGGGCAGTTCCCTAGAAAGCAAGAATTCTGGATATATATTCCACTCTTTCTTTCTCCCATGAAAATGTTGACAGTTGTGTATTGTGTATATTCTACTGATTGCACCTAGCTGTGGCCCTGGGTTAATGCAGTTTTTTCTCACCTATTTAAATGCAACTATTGTGGGCTTTGCCCTTGTCTGAGGTACTGGAAATTCTGATCATTTTATGGAATTCTCATAAAAACATTTTAGGCCATATATTGTTAAGTCAGAATCGGGAATAAGTCTGGGGCTTCCTATTCTGTCTGCCATTTGGCAAAAAAGTATCAACCAGTCTGTTTTTCTTGAGGAGAGGGAATGACATTGTTGATTATGGTTTTAGTTAGGAGAGGACAATGTACAGAGTCCCCCAGGCTCCCTGGAGAGCAGACTTCCATGGAATCTGCCTGTGCAGCTGATGCCTCTGCACATCTATAAGAGCTTATTGCTTTGCTCTTCTTATAATACCACAAAGAATCTATCCTATCCATCTAAGTGACTAAAGGGAAAGTGGCCTTCACTAGGATATGTGTATCATATTCTTGATATACCTCAACTTCTAATCCTCAAAATGACAACAATCATACATGAAGAATGGCTCCTCTGAGTATAACACACCCAACAGGAATCAGGGGTCATTGTGATGAGGGGGACAAAACTTGTGGCCTCTCTATGACCAAATTACTTACATGTGAAGAAGAAAATGTTACAAAATGGTATGTGATGGGTGTAAGGGTGATCACTGTATAATTCTTTCAACTGTGTTATATATTTGAAAAATTGTCTAATAAAATATTGGAATATTCTAAAGAAGACAGAAAAGAACACAAAGGAAACTTCCAGGATGATGGAAAAGTTGTGTAGCTTGATCTAGGTGATAACTTACATGCCTGAAAGTGTATTAAATTATAAACTTAAAAAAGGCAACAATAATAAAGACATGCGACTATGCATCCAATATATGCTTACAAAACATAATATGTTTTCAAATTGTTAACTAAAACATTGCTACAAAGTTGAATTAATGAAAATCAACTGTTTTATACAAAGTTGTGTAGCATTTTCATGACCAAATGTTATGGAAGTCGTTGTCTTAGCCTTCAACAGATCAGTGAATTCCAAATATATACATATATATACACATATATATTATGTGATAAAAAAATGAAAAACAATTTCATGAATAATTTACTATAATCAACCATATCAGTAAATACAGGAATTTCTGTGAAATGGCTATGTTAAAGATGCAGATTAAATTCAGAAAAAAAGAATAAATTACTGATGTTCATTTTAACATGAAAGAAACTATTTAGAATTAATTTTCCAGCACACTGGTACTACTGTTAGGTTTATCATCAAGAGTAACATAAAATCATTGTGTGTATCATAGCAGCAAAAAATATTTGTCACATATACAATTTTTTTCCTAACCACTAAGAAAATTACAGTCTTTCTGGCAGAACACTGTTATGGTATTCCAATAACTATCTCCATGGGGAGCTATTTGAAGCATTTGAAAAAGTTTAACAGCTCTCCAAAAGGACAGGATTTGCTCTCGGCACCTTGCTTTTCAAGGAGCCACATAGCTGAAATTTCAAGGAGCCACAAAGTTTCATACTTACTGCAATTGGCAAGTATGCTGAGCACAAAGGATTATTGACTTTGTATTATGATGTGATGAATCTAATCTTGACATTTTTGTACAATAATAGCAAAGGTTTTCACTAAATAGACAGTTAACTCTATAAAACTATTGAAGTTGATGTTTAAATGTTTTGGCTTCAATGATGTTGTACTGGAGGGAAACAGTCTAACTTTTAGGCATTATATTCTGGAATCCATATTCCTCCTTTAGGATCAAAGCCTCCAATCTTTCTGAGTAACCTTACTGAATTGCTGGAATTTTGTGTATGCTATTTTAATGATTCTCTGCTCTCTACTCCCAGGTGAGGCCTTTAGACTCTAGATCCAAGGGCTTTAGGGGCATTTTCACTATGATTTTCCATGGGTGACTTGAATACCTTTTGCTTCTGTTTCCCATCTCAGAGAACTCGGGGCCTTTTTATATGCAATCACACACTCTCTATCATCAGTGTCTAAATAAAACACTCTTAAGTCCTACTGCATTCTGAAGCTTTGTCCTAACTGTGCAGGCTCCTCTCCGTGACCCCCCAGCCAGAATTTTGTAAGAACAGCTGCAGTACATTCCTGCTTGTCTCCTGGCCTTGCTTTATCACCCTCTTTCACGAGCTGTGGGTCAGGGGATGAGATGGAAGCCTCACATGACCATAGCTCTGTCTGTTCACAAGAGCTGTTCAGGGCCCTGTCATCCATCTCTGCTCCATGTCACAGTGATGAAGATTTCTTGATGATCCTTCTAGCTTGAGCTGACTGGCCTTGAATTCTTTTCTTCACCAGCCCACAGGGGTCATTATGAAAGTTTTAGGACACAAAAAAACAAAGCCCTCCCAGCAATACCCATAAGTCAAGCAAGTTGAAACTTGGCATGGGTGAATCAGAAAGGACACTGTCCACTGTGTTTCTTAAAAGTTAAATAATGGACCATAATACAATCTATCTCAAAACTTTTCTAGTGACCCATGTACAACTTGTTTGATGATCACTCTAAAAAAGAGCTGCTGTTCAGCACATGGATGGAGCTGGAGAATGTTCTTCTGAGCAAAGTATCACGAGAATGGAGAAAAAAGTATCCAATGTACACACCCCTATTATGAGACTAATTTAAACCTTTTATATGAAAGCTATAACCAAATAGCCTAAGAACATG
>CAUYTI010013664.1:0-40664 GCA_963575145.1 Galago senegalensis | reverse complement strand
AGGTATGGAGGGTGTCAGAAACGTAGGAGCGCAGATCTGGGTCCCATAAGGGGGTGGAACATGGGTTGCGGCCGCCGGGGGCCAGTCAGGGTTACTACAGCGGGCAGCCTCTTCCTCTAAGCCCTCCTCATTGACGGGGTTGGGTGGGTTGTTAGTAGCGACTTTCTTTTGGAAGACTGGGTAAACATGAGGGGCTTGAACTTGGGGGGCCTCCCGGGGAAGAGGAGGGTAGAGAGAGGGGACTGAGGAATTTTCTGAGGTAGGCATATCAATGATGACAGACGAAGTGGGAGATAAAGACTTAGGTTTAGGGGGAACAGTTTCAGACTCCGGGGGACAGAGAGAGGGAATAGAAGCCTCTGAGGTGGCCCAAGAGAGAGGGCCAAGGCAATATTCGGCTACCGATAGGAGTTGTTGTTGTTGGGTATCTGTCCGGGCTCCCTCAACGATATCACGAATCAGCCACCAATAAGAAAAAACAGTCGCAGGAATGGCATCTGGCCCTTTTGAGGCTAAAAGTTTGTTGAGGTCCCTGCCAACTTTTTGCCATTTGTCGGGGTGAATATGGGGTCCACTAATAAGAAACCAGGGACAGACTTCATCTACAAAAATAAAAAACTTTATCAAATCTTTCTTTTTAACTCTAATTCCCCTTTCTCTGAGAGAGTGTTTGAGATCTCTTATAAAGATTGCTTCCTTAGACAACTTATGGCCCATTCTTATGGGACGGAATGAAAAAGGAGTGAAACTTACGTAACGCATCTCAAACTGTGAGCGGCAGAATGGCGGTTACCAGCAACTGTACCGGGAAGCTCTCCTGGGGTCTTCAAGAAGGGGTCCGTCCGGCGAGGGTCCGTACCTCGAGCCCCCACGTCAGGCGCCACCTGTCCTGTCCTGCGGGACGGTTATTCGTGGGGCAAGGGGGACCGAGCCTGAAAAAGAACGGGTGAGAAGGGAAAAAACGAGACCATGCTTTTTCTTTTGTCATGGTCTGTTTAATGGAGGCAATAGGGCTAGTTTTAAGGTACTCAGAAAGAAGGAAGGTGGGGCAGAGGAATGCAGAAATGGGAGTTGGGTCTTCTGCTGGGGGCGCTGACGACATGCCTGGAATATTTTTGTGGCTTTTCTTGAAACACTGTTTTTACACAAACAGCTCTTTGCTTGACAAAGGTCAGCATAATTTCGAGGGTGGGGGTGGGTGGTCCTCTGGCGCCATTTGGCTCCCAACATGTACCCAACTTAAAGGCTCACAGATTTATGAAACAGACCTTGATGTGTCTGAACAATATCATATCCTATAACAATATAATCATTGGGGGCTTTAACACCCCTCTGACAGAACTGGACACATCCTCTAAACCAGTGATTCTCAACCTTCCTAATGCCACAAGCCTTTAATACAATTCCTGTGGGTCATGACCCACAGGTTGAGAACCGCTTTTCTAAACAGAAACTAAACAAAGATACAAAGGGCTTAAATGTGTCCCTAGAACAAATGTGATTAATAGACATATACACCATCCCAAAGCTAAGGAATATACATTTTTCTCATCAGCCCAAGTTACATACTCCAAAATTGACCACATCCTAGGAAACAAATCCAACCTCAGCAAAATTAAAAGAATAGAAATTATACCTTGTATCTTCTCAGACCACAAAGCAATAAAGGTGGAACTCAACTCCAACAAAAATGTTCATCCCCACACAAAGACTCTGAAATTAAACAACCTTATTCTAAATGATAGTTTGGTTCAGAAAGAGATAAAAGAGGAAATTGTTAAATTACTCAAACACAACAACAACAAAGACACAAGTTACCAAAATCTGTGGGATACAGCAAATGCAATCTTAAGAGGGAAATATATTTCATTAGATGTCAACATTGGAAAACAGAAAGCCTGCACATCAACAAACTCATGAACCATTTTATGGAACTGGAAAAAGAAGAACAATCTAATCCCAAACCCAGCAAAAGAAAGGAAATAACCAACATTAAATCAAAGATTAATGAAATTGAACAAAAGAATCATTCAGAAAATGAAAAAAATGAAAAGTTGTTTTTTTGAAAAAATAAATAAAACTGATAAACCTTTGGCCAGAATTAGTAGAAACAGAAACGTAAAATCTCTAATAGCCTCAACCAGAAACAATAAAGGGGAAATACCAACAGAGGCCATAGAGATAGAAGAGATCATCTCTGAGTACTACAAGAAACTCTATGCCCAGAAATTTGAAAATATGGAGGAAATAGATCAATACCTGGAATTACACCCTCTCCCTAGACTTAATCAGGAAGAAATAGATTTCTTGAACAGACCAATTTCAAGAACTAAGATTGAAGAAACAATAAAAAAATCTCCCAACAAAATAATGCCCTGGTCCAAATAGCTTCACACCAAAATTCTATCAAACCTTTAAAGAAGAGTTTATACCCCTACCACAGAAATTATTCCAAAAAATTGAGAAGGAAAGAATATTCCCCAATATGTTCTACAATGCAAACATCACCCTGATATCAAAACCAAGAAGAGACCCAACTAAAAGGGAGAATTTTAGACCAATTTCACTAATGAATATAGATGCAAAATTTTATTCTCAATAAAATCCTAGATAATAGGTTATAACTACACATTAAAAAATCATTTGGCTCGGAACCTGTAGTTCAGTGGTAAAGGCACCAGCCACATGTATCAGGGCCACCTGGCCCAGGCCTACTAAACAACAACAACAATAACAACAACAACAAAATAGCCAGGCATTGTGGTGGGCGCCTGTAGTCCCAGCTACTAGGGAGGCTGAGGAAAGAGAATTGCTTGAGCCCAAGAGTTTGAGGTTGCTGTGAGCTGTGATGCCACAGTACTCTACCAAGAGTGATATAATGCGACTCTGTCTCAAAAAAAAAAAAATCATTCATCCTGATAAAGTAGGTTTCATCCCAGGGATGCAAGACTGGTTTAATATATGCAAGTTGATAAATGTATATAATTCACCACATCAACAGAAGCAAAAACAGGGTGGTGCCTGTGGCTCAGTGAGTAGGGCACTGGCCCCATATACCAAGGGTGGTGGGTTTGAACCCAGCCCAGGCTGAACTGTGACAACAACAACAACAAAAATATATAGCCAGGCATTGTGGCAGGTGCCTGTAGTCCCAGCTACTCGGGAGGCTGAGGCAAGAGAATTGCATAAGCCCAAGAGCTGGAGATTGCTGTAAGCTGTGATGCCACAGCACTTTACATAAGGCAACAAAGTGAGACTCTGTCTCTTAAAAAAAAAAAGCAAATACAAAGACCATATGATCCTCTCAATAGATGCAGAAAAAGCATTCAATAAAATACAGCATCCTTTTCTAATTAAAACACTTATGAATATAGGCACAGGTGGCACATTTCTTAATCTGATCAAGGCCATCTATGACAAACCCACAGCTAATATTATACTGAATGGAGTAAAACCAAAAGCTTTTCCACTTAGAACTGGAACCAGACAAGGATGTCCTCTATCACTACTACTATTCAATATAGTGCTGGAAGTTCTAGCCAATACAATCAGGCAAGAAAAGGAAATAAAAGGCATCCAAATGGGGAAAGAAGAGGTCACACTCTCCCTCTTTGCTGATGATATGATCTTACACTTAGAGAACCCCCAAAGACTCAATCACAAGACTTCTGGAAGTGATCAAAAAATACAGCAATATCTCAAGATACAAAATCAATGTCCACAAATCAGTAGCCTTTGTATATGCCAATAACAGCCAAGATGAGAAGCTAATCAAGGACACAATTCCCTTCACAGTAGCTTCAAAAAAAAATGAAATACCTAGAAATGTACCTAACAAAAGAGGTAAAGCACCTTTACAAAGAAAATTATGAAATTCTAAGAAAAGAAATAGAAGATATTAACAAATGGAAGAACATACCATGCTCATGGCTGGGAAGAATCAACACTGTGAAAATGTCTATACCTCCCAAAGCAATCTACGGATTCAATGCAATCCCCATTAAAATACCATCATCGTAATTTCAAGATTTGGAAAAATAATTCTTTCTTTTGTATGGAATCAGAAAAAAGTCAATTCTTAGTGATAAAAACAAAGTCAGGGGTATTATCCTACCAGACTTTAGGCTATACTACAAGTCCATAGTGATCAAAGCAGCATGATATTGGAAAAAAAAATAGAGACATTGACATTTGGAACTGAACAGAAAACCATGAGATGAAACTAACCTCATACAGCCACCTGATTTGATAACCAAATAAGAACATACACTGGGGAAAAGAATCCCTATTCAGTAAATGGTGCTTGGAGAACTGGATAACCACATATAAAAGACTGAAACTGGACCCACACCTCTCATCACTTACAAAAATTGATTCAAGATGACTGAAAGATTTAAATATAAGGCATGAAACAATAAAAATCCTCAAAGACAGTGTGGGGAAAACACTTGAAGACGTCAGCCTGGGGACAGATTTTATGAAGAAGACTTCTGTGGCAATTTCAACAACAACAAAAGTAAACAAATAGGATTTAATTAAACTGAAAAGCTTCTGTTCAGATAAGGAAATAACAACCATAGCAAATAGACATCCTTCAGAATGGGAAAAGATATTTGCATGTTACGAATTGGACAAAAACTTGATAACTAGGATCTATAGAGAACTCTAATCAACCAAAAAAAAGACCAAACAATCCCATAGATTACTAAGCAAGAGAGATGAATAGAACCTTCTCTAAAGAAGACAGATGAATGGCTAAAAAACATATCAAAAAATGCTCATCATCCCTACTCATCAGAGAAATGCAAATCAAACCACTCTGAGATATCATCTAACCCCAGCGAGAATGGTCCACATCACAAAGTCTCAAAGCTGCAGATGCTGGCATGGATATGAAAAGAGGGGAACACTTCTACACTGCTGGTGGGACTGCAAACTAATACAACCTTTTTGAAAGGAAGGAGAATCCTCAAAGAACTCAAATTAGACCTCCCATTTGATCCTGCAAGCCCATTACTGGGCATCAATCCAAAAGAAAACAAAATCCTTTTATCACAAGGACATTTGCACTAGACTCTTTATTGCAGCTCAATTTACAATTGCCAAAATGTGGAAACAGTCTAAATGCCCGCCCACCCAGGAATGGATTAACAAGCTGTGGTATATGTATACCATGGACTACTATTCAGTCACTAAAAAAGATGGAGGCTTTACATCTTTTGTATTAACCTGGATGGAAGTGGAACACATTCTCCTTAGTAAACAATCACAAGGATACAGAAGCAAGAATCCAATGTAGCTATTCTAATATGAAAGCAGTAGATGAACTAATACAAGGGGGAGAAGGGAATGAGCAAGTGGGGAGAAGGGTGGAGGGAGGGTGATAGGGGATCACAGTATATGGCACACCTCTTGGGGGTGGGACACAATACAATGAGTATAACCTAATTCTTTGTACCCTCAATTAATCCCAAACAATAATAAAATAATAACAATAATTTAAAAATAAAGTTCTTTCACTATTGGGCAGTGCCCCTGGCCACCCAGAACCCCCTGAGTCTGACACTGAAGGTATCAAAGGGGGCCACTTGCCCCCAAACACAGCATCTCTGTTTCAGCCTCTAGATCAGAGGCATAAGCATCCGTAAGCTCGTTACACACAGTACTCTGTGGAAAGGATAATCAGTGCCACGGAAGAGAACCAAAAGAGAGTGAAAATCATGAAAATCTAAAAGTATTGCACTCTTAAAGATGCCATCATTGTCATCCATGAACTACAAGCCCCAAACAATAAACTCCTGCTGGGGAAAATTGTCCAGACGCTGAGTATGACTTTTCAGGGTCCACTATGGAGCCAGTCACGGGTCACCAAGGGCATGTAGAGGTGGCAGAATAGGCAGGATGAAGGGTTTCAGGATTTGGATCTTGGAGAAATTCAAAAGCTGACAGACACCACACCAAGGGATGTGGGGACAGCAGATGACTGGTAAGGATGACAGCCTCTGAGCCAGTGGCAGACCACAGGAAGACACAAAAGCAGCAGTGCCCGGGGGCAAATGGACACACCCTGGCAGAAGAGCTTGGATTTATTTCGCTTCTTTTATAATCTGGATCCTTCTATGACATGAACACTGAAGCTAAAAGAAAATGGTAGAGAAGGAGGACTGGTACCACACAGAAACATTTTTGAAGAAATGGAAAGGCAAAAAATGTCAGACAGGCATTATGATGTATTTCCGCAAGTTACACACTGTGAGGCTGAACCTCCTGCCTCCCCTTCCACCCCGCCACCTCCCCTGCCTCTGCCACCCTGGGATAGCGAGACCAACCCCTCCTCTTAATCATCCTCCTCGGCCTGCTCAATGTGAAGACAATGAGGGGAAAGAACTTTGAGATAATCGACTTCCACTTCACGAACGGCAAGTATATCTTCTCTTCCTTACGATTTTCTTAATAACATTTTCTTTTCTCTAGCTTACTTTATAGCAAGAATATAGTTTTAATATATAATACATACAACATACATTTATGTGTTAATTGATTATTTATGTTATTGGTAAGGCTTCCAGTCAACAGTAGGTGATTAATAGTTAAGCTCCACTGTCATACTTTAAAGATATCGAAAAAATAATACTTCATTTTATATGAAATCAGAAAACACGATATTACTGAGAAATAAAAAACAAAAGCAGGAGGGATTATGCTACCAGACCTCAGACTATACTATAAATAGTTAGTGATCAAAACAGCATGGTACTGGCACAGAAACAGAGAGGTAGATGTGTGGAACGGAATAGAGAACCAAGAGATGAATCCAGCTACTTACCGTTATTTGATCTTTGACAAGCCAATTAAAAACATTCAGTGGGGACAAGATTCCCTATTTAACAAATGGTGCTGGGTAAACTGGTGGGCGACCTGTAGAAGACCAAAACTGGACCCACACCTTTCATCATTAGCTAAGATAGACTCTCACTGGATTAAAGATTTAAACTTAAGACATGAAACTATAAAAATACTAGAAGAAAGTACAGGGAAAACTCTTGAAGAAATCAGCCTGGGTGAATATTTTATAAGGAGGACCCCCTGGACAATTGAAGCAGGATCAAAAATACACTATTGGGACCTGATCAAACTAAAAATGCTTTTGCACAGCCAAGAACACAGTAAGTAAAGCAAGCAGACAGCCCTCAGAATGGGAGAAGATATTTGCAAGTTATGTCTCCGACAAAGGTTTAATAACCAGAATCCACAGAGAACTCAAACGTATTAGCAAGAAAAGAACAAATGATCCCACCTCAGGGTGGGCAAGGGATTTGAAGAGAAACTTCTCTGAAGAAGACAGGCCCATGGCCTACAGACATATGAAAAAATGCTCATTATCACTAATCATCAGAGAAATGCAAATCAAAACTACTTTGAGATACCATCTAACTCCAGTAAGATTAATCCACATCACAAAATCCCAAAATCAGAGATGTTGGTGTGGATGTGGAGAAAATGGACCACTTCTACATTGTTGGTGGGAATGCAAACTAATATGTTCCTTTTGGAAAGATGTTTGGAAAACACTTAGGGATCTAAAAATAGACTGCCATTTGATCCTACAATTCCTCTACTAGGTATATATACAGAAGACGAAAATCACATTATAACAAAGATATTTGTATCAGAATGTTTATTGCAGCCCAATTCATAATTGCTAAGTCATGGAAGAAGCCCAAGTGCCCATCAACCCATGAATGGATTAATAAATTGTGGTATATGTACATCATGGAATACCTTTTTCATGTTTACATGGATGGAGCTGGAACATATTCTTCTTAGCAAAGTATCTCAAGAAAGAAAGAAAAAGTATGCAATGTACTCAGCCCTACTATGAAACCAACTTATAGCTTTCATATGAAAGCAATAACCCAATTATAGCCCAGGAATATAGGGAAAGGGGAGAGGGAGGGGAAGGGAGGGGGGGAGCATGAGTGGAGGGAGGGTAATTGGTGGGACCACATCTACAGTGCATCTCACAAGGGTACCTGTGAAATTTATTAAATGTAGAATATAAATGTCTTAACATAATAACTAAGAAAATGCCGTAAAGGCTATATTAACCAGTTTGATGAAAATATTTCAAATTGTATATAAAACTAGCACATTGTACTCCATGATTGCATTAATGTACACAGCTATGATTTAATAAAAAATAATAAGTTTGAGGGGAGTCAAAATTTACACATGGATTTTTCAACTGCCTGGGAAGTTAGCACCCCTAGCTCCCGAGTGGTTGAAGGGTCAACTGTACACATACACACACAAAAAAACCAGACATGCATACACATGCATGCACACATATACAATACATAGACACAAACACCCTTACACACACATACATGCACAAACGCATACACACACTTGACTCCCTCTTGATTTTCTGGCAAAGCTTCAACTCACACCCTACCTACCACATTGCAAGGATCTTATCTGAGTTTCTTTAGAATTTAATAAATCATATTTTTTCATCGTAGTTCAAGATATATAATGCATCCAATTACAGGAAGAAAGGAAATGTACACTTAGGCACATCTGAGTTTGTGAGTACAAAGTTTATTGGTGCACTTGGCATAATAGTAAATAATTACTGAGTAATAGTAACACCAATAATAACACCAAGAAAGGAAATAAAAAACAAAACATGGCTATGTGTCTATTAACAGGCCATCAGAGGGCAATGACTGGAATTAATGATTATAATTTGAACCACTTGTATGCCTATTTTTAAAAAAAAGAAAAAAGAATAATTACAAATCACCAGGGGTAGAGATGTTAATTCAAAGTGAAAAAAATTAAATACGCATGTTAACAGGTTTATACTCCCACACAAGCTCACCTCACCAGGAGCCTCTCGGGAAGTCAGCTCTGCATGATGGGACTTTGCCTGCCAGGGTCCAGCAATGTGGAATCAGGCCCCTACCTCGGATTTTCTACCGTTAAAATGTTATAAACAACATCCCAGTAGCTATTTTTGGATGTAGATTTTTGTTCCCTTCTGAATATATTTACTACAATCGGAACCGATGGCTATGAGGCAGAATCTGCTTCAATTTCCATCAACACGGGCAATTTGTACCACGTGCTCTGTGCCCCCAAGCTTCCCTCTACAGACCCCCAGGCACAGGGATCTGAGAAGAGAAGAGAGGAACTTATGTTTTACTCTTTGCTTCTTGGAGCAGATATTCATCAGAATTAAAGGAGAAAGAAAATCTACTAGAATAACAAAGGATGAAAGGCTGGGTGGGTTTAAAACCCTAGCTGCCTTGTCACACTGAGCTCAACCCATCACGGTGGAGCCTTGCAGAGGCTCAGCCCTCCCCACATAAAATGCCAGGTTGTTGTGACAGCAGCTGCAGAGATGACACAAGTACAAGACAGTATTTTACTTTCTTTCTCAGTGTAAGTCAGCTGCTCCTCCCATCTCACCATGGACAATGTGATACCACCACACTGCGTGAGCACTGTCTGACCCAGGGGCTGTGCTGATTACTGCATGTTGTCCCAGGCAATTCTCCAATGGCCCCTGAGGAAGGTGCTGTCCTCCCCATTGTACAGGTGAGGAAACAGACTCAGTCCCCAAGTCCCACACTCAGGAAATGGTGGTGCATGGGTTGGACCCCAGAGCTGCAGACTGACCTTCCACAGCCCCTTACTCAGCCCTGGGGTGAAGAATTTTAAAAGAAAAGCTACATATGTGGTGTGAAGATGTGTGGAGAGGTCATGAGCCTTGGGGTTGAGCCATAACATAAGGAGGAATGAAGGCCCATGGGGTAGGTGACGCAGAAACAGGCCCAGGCATGTCTGGGAAGCAGGTTCAGCCTCTGCATCTCAGGAAGCTCAGGTGGGGGACACAGCAACCTCCTTCAGGCTGAGAGTGCACAGACCGAGTCCCATGGGGGAAGAGTGGCTGTTTCTGGGAGGGATGGGGGCTCTGAGCTGATGGATGTCCAAACGGGTCTGCAGCTGAGAAAATGCTAAATGGGACCCCTGGCCTTATGTGACTTTAGGGAACATGCTGCCAGCCAGTGCACTAATATTTCCTGAATTGCAGAGAAAAAAATATTTGAACAACAGTAAAAGACATTTTTTTTCTCCCTGGACCCAGCCATAGCAACCTCTCCCCTGTGGCTATTTTACCCAGGGCAGAAATTCATCACAGCCAAGCCCAGAGGCCCCAAGGAGTATTGATTGAAGCCAGACTCATTTCCACAGTTCAGCAGGCTGAGCTGGAGCTTGTCGCCTGCTCCAGACCAGCTGCCAGGTCCTCGTGCACACTTTAGGCTGGAGCAGGGAGCACAGGCAGTGAGAGACTCTGTAGGGAAGGGAACCCGCAGAGACCAGGTAGACAGGAAAGGTCTCTCCAAGGAACTGACAGCTCTCGGTCAACAGGGCTTTGTTTGTTGGGATCCCCTGTGGACTTGGCTCTGTGGGGAAAAAAAGACAGACAGATGCCCAATCCTGACCCATGGCTGACATGCACTGTTTGTGAACTGGTGGATCAGTCAGGATGAGCTGGGTTCTGCTGAGTAACATTTGCGGATCTCAACGCTTTATAAAATAAAGGCTTATTCCTCACTCACAGTTTTTGTCCACTCTCACTTAACTGTGATTTTCTTCCATCTCTTTAGGTTGTTGACTGTGGCAGAGGAAAAAAGAGAAAATGTCACAAATGTCACAAAGTCATAAGGCTTCTGCCCAGTAGGGGGACCCACCACTTCCTCTCACTTTTTTTTTTTTATTTTAGTTTTCCTCTCACATTTTATTGGGCAAAGAAAGTCACATGGCTGGCCAGATGGCTGGGGAGTGTCCTCCTACTACATGAGGCAGTAA
The DNA here is from genome assembly GCA_963575145.1 of Galago senegalensis. NCBI lineage: Eukaryota > Metazoa > Chordata > Mammalia > Primates > Galagidae > Galago > Galago senegalensis. Next base: position 29,786 of record CAUYTI010013664.1, on the reverse strand, counting down.
GTGCTTATGGGCAATAATTCAGTCTACTCTTCAGTGTTTGAATTCCTTCCCTCTGGTAAGTGAACAGCAAGGCACTGGGAAGCTGTCCCTTCCTGCTTTTAGACCCCCCTCTTGGAAACCACATATGCTCCATAATTATTGAGGCAAGACCATGTGATGTGCCTAAGCCTGCACCAGTCAGGCCATTTATTCCCCTGGCCACTGTGATTGACTCAGACATGGATGTGTGGCCAAGTCAAGCCCAATGAGATCCAAGGACATAATTGTTGGGAATACTGGGACCAAGACAGGCGACCTCCAGTGGAATCGAAAAAGGCCAGGGACCAAGAGGATGTCCCTTCAGAGCAACCCTCCAGGACAAACCTGAGTGTCCCAGAGACTTCCAGAAGCCCCTCATGGGACAGCTCAGAAAACACCGCTCTTCATCAATGAGACAGTTGGCCCTCAAAACAGCATTCCTCCTAAGAGCAACAGGAAATGTAGTTAAAGAATGAAAACTCAATTTCTTTTAGTCTAGACACAAATAATAAAATTTCACAAAATTATAATTTCAAGTGCAGTTTACTGGGCAACTACTGTCTCTCAGATGTGATTTTCTTTTTCTGAAATGCATTAGTGGACAGACTTGGCCTGGGTGTAAATCAGTATTTGTATCTGGAGCAGGGACAGAAGCTGACGTCCCACCGTCTCTACATCCACATCTCTGCTGCTGCACAAATGACATCGCCACGTGGTCCCAATCTGGACCATGCTTATCGACCTGCAGCTCTGGGCAGTCTGGCCCAGCCACCCACATTTCACTGGGCCTGGGGCTCCTCGCTCATTACAGGCCTCGGTCTCCAGAACTCGCAGTCCTGAGACTGTGGATGCTCCATTTCACTTTCAAGGTCTGGTCGAGAGGGAAGGACCAAAGTCTGGCAGGCTCCATTCCTTCCTGCAGTTGTAGGAAGGTGAGAAAGGGGAAGCTTAGGGGGAGGGCGCCCCACCTCTGCTCGTGTCTTCGTGGCTCCGTGTTCGCCAGAACGTGGCAGTGTTTCTGGGCTTGTGCTGGGCTTGTGCGTCTGCGGAGCTGCACATGCCTAAGGTCTCCCCGCAGGTGGCTGCCTCGGTCTCTTCGCAGGGCCTGCGTGTGTTTTCTCTTCTCTGGCCACATGCTGGCCTCCTCCCTCACCCTCCGGAGTCCAGCAGCAGCGTGGATTCTAACACGATGCAGGGGGGATCTTCTCCTTGCCAGGTCAAATCCCTCGGCCGCATCCTCGGGGTTCTTAATCGTTAACAACAGTGACCCGCCCTCCCCCAGACTGAGCAGGAAAGAGCGGGTCAGAGCCGTGCTCCCCAAACTCCAGTCCTCGGCGGGCGAACTGCAGGTCCAGCTCAGCAGGCCTGGGGTGGGGCTGGGCATGAGGACCACAGGAAGCCCCAGAGAACGAGCCCAGAGCACAGCCGGGCTGCTCTGCGGAAGGGCATGGGCCAGACTTCGCCACTCCCGCGGCTGCAGAGGGGGACGTCAACCGCTCACTGCATCTAGAACTCCAGAATTTCCCCCAGCCCCAAAGGCCGCCTGCCCAGGAGACTCGCCCTGTTCTGGCCTTGAGAGGAGATTCACGGGACGTTCTGCTTGGTGGGCAGGGTCACATGAAAGCCACGAGTAAAAGTCCCACAGGAGATTCAGATTGGTACATCTGGGCACAAGATGATCCAGGATCACATGAGGGGCGTGGCTACAGGGACCTTGGAAAGTGGTTCCTGGAACCTGAGCTGCACGTAGAGGGCAAAGTACCCAAGAGGGTACTCGGGGCAGGAAGTCGTAATGCACAGGCAGCTTCTCGATGGTCACAGAGCGCAACCCTTTCCTCGCCCCCCTCTCCCAGCTGCACCAGCCCACCCCCCCACACACACACGGTGCGAAATGTTCTCCTCACACGGCCCTCCAGGCTCCCAGCATCTCATCCCTGCTGCGCCTTCTCCGTGGAGCCCTGTGGGCGAGGGTGGGTGGGAGGGGGGCTCCCTCCCGCTCTGTCACCTCAGCACTTGATACCCGCATCGAGGCCTCAGCCCTGGGAAGACCGCGGGTCAATCACAGGCTTTCTCCTCCCTCGCTGGGGATTTACGAACACCTTCCCAGGCACAGCTCACCCAGACGTGCCAGCCATAGGATCCACCATGACCACCCCCAGGGCATCTTCCAAAGAAGTGCAGGGCCCCGCCCAGAGCGGACCTTTCTGCTTCCATGATCTGTCCTAAATTTTTTTGTTTGTTTCTTTGTTTCTTTGTTTCGGTTTTCAACTTTCTCTTCACTTCCATTGATCTTGTTTTCCACCTATTTTCTTTTTTCTTTTTTTTTTATTTTTTATTTTTATTTTTTATTTTTATTTTTATTTTTTTTTTTTTCAGTTTTTGGCCAGGGCTGGGTTTGAACCTGCCACCTCTGGTATGTGGGACTAGCACCCTGTTCCTTTGAGCCACAGGCCCTGCCCTCTACTTATTTTCTGAATTCTATTTCTGACATTTCAACAATTTCCTTTTGTTTGGGATCAGTTGTTGTGATCTATTACTATTTGAGGGTAAGGAACTAGTTTTCTCATGTTGCCAGAATTATTTTGCTGGTTTCTTCTCTCAACCAGACTTACAGGTTTCCAGCACACCTGGTCTTTGCTGGGAGCTCTCCTACTTAGGTGGAGGAGAAATCCCAAGAGAGCACATGTGTGTCCTCCTCTGAAGGATTAATCCAACAGGAGAAAGGCAGATGCCTGAAATGCAATCATTCTCCTGCATTGTCCTTTTCCACCATGGCTGTCACATCCCATGCTGGTTCTGGGGACTGTGCATTCAGATTGGTGGGTGGTTGCCAGGCTGCTATTCAAAACATAAGCAAGGGGCTTGGCAAGTTCCTCTCCATGAAGGCAGCTGGTGTGGCCTTGTCTGGCACCTGGGTAGTTTGTAGTTCCTTGGAGGGCACACGGATGTATCATGGGGCTGCAGTTGGTAGCCAGGCATGTTGTGGCAACTTGGCAGGTGGCTAGGCATGTGTCAATACCTTGGCCAGTGCCTGGGCAGGTCTCAGGACCTTGGTGGGCACTTGAGTGATCACAGAAATTTGGCAGATGCCTGTGCAAGGTGTGAAACTTTGGCAAACTCCTGAACAGGTTGTGCGTCTTGGATTGTGTTTGGGTTGCAAGATCACAGCCAGTAGTGGCAGGATGACTCCCTCAGCCACAGGGCTGAGCCTCCCACAGCTGGCAGGGCCAGTGAAACTTGTGGCACTCTGCCAGGGAGTCATGGTGGCGGTAGCTTTCCCTCTGCCTAGGTCTGACTGTGGCAGATGCCGCATTATTACTCAGGTGGCAGTGGTGGTGCTAAGAGGCAAGATGGTAATGGTGGGAGCTGAGCACTGGTGGGTGCCTGCTCTCCTTGGATCCCCAGGAGGCAGCTGATGGGGACTTTTGGGGGGTGCATGGCACCCAGGTACAGTGGGCTGAGAGGGTCCACCCTCCACACTCCCTCCCTGACCAGGCACTCTGACAGTACCAATTGGAGTGTCTTACAGCAAGCTGGGACCAGGAGTTGGCAGGACCCCACTGTGCCTGCTCTCTAGTGCAGCTCCTTGATCAGGTGGGAGGCCTGCTGTGGGGGGCACCCCCCTTGCAGCTTGGATTTCAGTGTCTGCTGGGACCTGGGGATCTCTTCCCCTAACCCTACCCCACATGTAGATACCTCCCCCCATCCCAGGTACCTTCTGATCTTGCTGAGCAGATCACCCTGCCTCTCTCTCCCCCGCTTTGAGTGTCTCTGGCCACTTCTCTGATGATTCACAAGCTCTTTCCCAGACAGTCCATCCATGGGTGAACCTCTCTACCCACAAACTTTTCTTCTTCAGAGCAGGAATACAGGCTGCTTCTAGTGCATCATCTTGCCATATCTGTTCTTGTTTTTAAGTAAAACAATTCAACCTACCATTTCAGTACAAAATCCTCAAATATTTTTACCCAGTTCCCTACAGTTGCTTCAACTACACTTAATTCAAAAGATTTTTTTTGAATCTCTATTAAGTAAACTTACTGTGTGCAATTCAAGTTTCATAGAAATAACCCTATTATGCCCTCTTAGCTCATTGAATTACGATGCTTTCTTAAAGCACCTAAATTCAGTAACACATACAACCAGCATAAGCAGGTCTGGGGTCAGCCCACTGAGGATGGAGAGAGGCTGATCCTGCATGTGATCAACTGGGCTGTGGTCCCAGGTGCAGAGGAAAAACAAAGTCAGTGGAGGGCAGTGTTTTTCAACCTTTTTTATCTCATGGAACACTTGAACCTATAGTTGAACACACTGAAATTCTGTTGATCAAAGAAAAAAAAGAGTAAAAGAAAGAATATCCTTACCGTGCTTTGAACTTCTTTCAAATAAAATTCAATTAATGATCTTTAAAAATTTTTGCAGCACACCTAATATCATCTCATGGCACACCAGTTGAAAATCACCGGTGTAGTGAGTTCACTATGTGGATCTCAACTAAGGAGCCTTCTAGTGAGATACTATGTGACACTAGTAGGATTTTGCCATAGCCATGAGATAACTAAATTCAACCATATATACTCAAAAACAGAGAAAGCAAGAGTGAAGTGAGGATGTAATTTGAACTGTTTGAGTAATTCAATCCAAGGAGCCCAACCCCACAAATAAAAAAGAGTTGGGGTTGGGGATCCCCTCATTTGTTTCTCCAGGGGATGAACATCTCACCACTCTCATCCTAATGTTTAAAATTACGTTTTTCATTCAAAATGGCCCTACAAAAAGGAATCTACTTCACATGATACTATACAGAAAGCAAAAACAAAAATCCATGACCTATTCCAGTGCTGGGTAAACTGTGATTTTCAAAGGCATTGAACTTAAATTTGAATCCTGAGTGATGTACAGCTGCAAAGCATTGTCATGATTTTTACAGCCCACGTGTTGTATGTCACCCCCATACTATGCCACTTGCCAGGTTGTAAGGGCTGAGCTCTGAGTGGAACAGACTAATGCAGGAATCTTGGCTCCCCCTTAATCTTGGCTTTCCCCCAAAGACGACCTCTGTCGTCTGTGACTCTCTGTGCCTCAGTTTCCTCCTAGGTAAAGTGTGGATGATAACAGTGCCCATCCAGTGGGTGAGGAGTAGATGAGCTAATCCATCTACACCCTTAGCACAGGGCCAGCACAGTGAATACCATGGTTATGAGCGCCACATTCATACGACCTACTTTGCAGTAAAGCATGCAGAAATGATTTTTAAATTTTTCATGCCTTGTTTCAAGATGTTTTAGAGTGAAGCATGGGGTTTCAAGGCTTTTATCAAATACTTTCCCATCTATCTCATTAGTAGGACTCTGGACTCAAATATTTCACGGCAAATGGATATTTTTATTCCTCTCCCAGCTGCACCAGCCTGTGTTCCTTACCACCTCGGCTCCAATGCCTCATCCTGGATTTTGGAAGAATAACAGGAACTGGAACTACCATTGTATAGATTTTTTTTAGATTAAAATTGATTTCCTAATTTTATATGATTTTGCCTCTCACACATGCCTGTGGGTTATTAACATTTAGTCTGAACATCTGTTCCACTTCTTCATATCCCAGTCCCTGCCTACTAGTTGGAAGAAAAAGGTCTCCTGAGTTCAGTCAGCAGACTTTGGATGATTTTTAATTTATACCTGAGTAAGAGTTGAAATTGCTCAACCTTCCCTAGAGTTCCCTCAGGCTCTTGTGTCAGCCAATATCATTTTGCTCTCCCTCCCTCCCCTATACTTTCACTTACTCATACAAAGCAAACTTTACTGCAAGGGGACATCCCTCTAGGCTCTCTGTCTGAGCTCAGGCTATTGTAGCAATATACTGAAGACTACAGGAAATAAACAATAGAAATTTATCCCTCACAGCTCTGGAGACCAGAAGTCTGAGATCACAGCCACAAGAGGGTCAGGTTCTGGTGAGGGCCATCTTCTAAGAAGAAGGTGACTTTTGGCTATGTCCTATATGGTGAAGAGGAGCACTCTGGGGCCTCTGTCACAAGAGTATTAATTCCATTTGAGGCATCCACCCTCACAACCTAAGCTCTTCCCAAAGGCCCCACCTCCTAATTCCTTGATGGTTAGAATTTCAATGCATAAATGGGGAGGTAGTCAAAAACTTCACTCCATGGTAGAATGCAATTCATAATGTTGGGGAAAAATCAAAACCTCCCTCCTGGTATTCAGATCTCTGACTTGTGAGTTGAATTATAGGACCTGATCTTCCTACTGAGGCTCACACCAAGCACCAGGGGAGGCAGGCCCACAACATAGAGTTGATAAAGATCAGTTCACAGAGTGAATGTCAAGGAGATATGGGAGGGGGCCAAGCTCCCAGGACCATGCAGCCAAGCCCTAGTCATGGGCACAGACTCATGCACAGGCTCAACATCATCATAAGAACTCAGCATGGGCTCTTTAGAGGGAGTCACCTGACCCAGGTCACGGACAACATTCTGGGCTCCATGCCAGGGCTGGTACAGCTGGTAATAACAAGGGAAGCTGAGAGAAATTGCCTGACTACTCCATAAATAATACTGCATGATTCAGACCTGCCAGTAAAAGGAAAATGACCCCTCCCTGAGAACCTTGAGAAAGTATAAGATCACAGCAAGCAAAGACCACTATTCTCAACAAAATAAATCTTTAGATGTGTCATTTCACAGTTAGGACACAAAAAAGACAAACCATGACAATCTCAATAGAAAATAAAGACACTTTAGCAGATCACACATTTTACAAACCTGTTTCTTTTCCCATTTCCAGTAGAGGATCTGCTGATCCTCTGCCAAGGTTACTAAGAAAATGGCAGCATCAGGACTCAGGCAAGTGGATAATTAGCTTATAAGAGTCCATTTCACAGTGGAGGTGGTTTGGGCTGACTCACCTTGTTTTACCTTTCAAGACACTGGTGAATGCTGCCAACATCTCTCTTAGACATGTGGATTCTCTCCCAGGCATGGAGACGCATCCTCCTCACCACATCTTAGGTCTATTCTCCACCCTAAGGTCAGCTCCACCTCCCCACACCTTGTGCACACACCTGGCCTCAGCTGGAGCTGCCTTCCAGGCTCTGCAAGCTGAAGGTCAGCTGTTCTTTATATGCATCAGATTCCCATTGCTGCCCTAAAAAATTACCACAAACTGAGTGTCTTGGACAACACAGATGTATTTTCTTAACAGCCTATAGGTCAGAAGTCTGAGGTGGATCTAACTGAGCTAAAATGGGGTGCTGGCAGGCTGTGCTCCTTTATGGAGACCCTAAAAGGATTCATCTGCTGTCTCATTCAGGTGGCTGATGGAATTCAGTCCCTTGTGGATATAGGACTGAGATCTCTGTTTCCTCACTGGCTGTCAGCTGAGGGTCTTTGTAGTGCCCAGGAGTTCCACAAAGACCACACTGCCAAACAAGCCTATTTACAGTAGAGTCCTTTTATTGAAGAGCCAGCTGGTGACTGCCTCAGCGTCCCAACTTGGAGTCTCTGAGAGCAGCCCCAAGCACTTAAGGAGTCAGGTTTTTAAGGCTTGGTCTGCATCCTGGTTGACACACAGGCTGTCCAGGTGCATTTGTGGGTTGGGGCAGGGAGGATAGCAAGCAACCATTGTACAGAAGCAGAATTTTGTGGTTAGTTAGCTATACATCATACATCTTTGTTTTAATAGTTTCCCATACGTCTTAGTTCCAGTGCTTTTCCTCCATGCATCTTCGTCTCCATATTCTCTCCACCTGGCATTGTTTAAAGGTCAGTCTGGGGATAGTCAGTTCCTTTCCCAGGCCCAGGAGTTAGTCAAGCAAGAAGTTAGTGAGTACTTTCCCATCTATCTTGGGAGTGAACCAAACTTACTCCATTTTGTTGAGGGCTTGCAGCCCAGGAATTTGTCAGAAGTTAACTAGTATTTCTCTACTTTAGCCTAGACCTAACACCTTCCGAACTTTTCCCTCCCTGGCCTTGTGCCACCTCCTCTATCTTCAAAGCCCCAACCAGGTTGACCCCCCTCTCACATGTCAAATCTCTCCTCCGGGCTCATCTCTGACACAGCTGGGAGAGGTTACACAGTGACACTGGGAGAACTTGGATAACCCAGGACACTCTCCCTACCTTTCCCACCTAAAGCAACATATTCATAGGTTCCAGAAGTTAGGGTGGGTACATATTTGGGGGCAATTATTTTGCCACCCACAATGTCATGGGCTTGAATCAAGGTTCTTCTTCCTCCTTTCCCCACATGGGATGTTGTCCTGTGATGTGTTGTCCACGTTGTCTGACTTGAAAGTCAAACCTTCTCAAGGTCAAGAGCAATCTCACAACTTCCAAAGATCCACTCAAAGAAGATGAGTTGAGGCAGAATTGGAACCCTCAGGATACCCTCCAGCGTGAGGCTACCAGATATGCTCATGTAGGGGGGGCTGGGTGAGGTGGCGAGAGCGTGCCCCCATAAGGAGTGTCCACTGCTGAGTGCCAGATAATGGCTGCCATGTGGGAATGGGGTCCAGAGTTACCAGAGTCCTGAATGTTCAAGAAAACCAGAAATCAGAATTTCAGGCAAAATCTCATTTATTAAACATTGGCCACTAATACAAATGTTTTTAATCCCTGATCAGGTTAAGCAAATGCCTGAGGATAATGTCCAGCATGGGTCCTCCATTTGCATCTCTGCCATGTGAAACTTCTAATTTGCCAAACCAGCCCAGTGCCTCCTTCACAGGCCTTCATATTGAATCTGATCTTGGTGGCCATTCATCTCACCCCACTCCCATCCCCAGGACCCGCTCTGGGGCAGAAGTCTCTTTCCTGCCTCCTCTGCAGTGGTCCCTGCTACTCCACCTACCTCCCTCCCTTTCCCCAGCAGTTTCCATGTACCCCATGGTGCTCAGTAGCTGAACCTCCCCTGGTGTCCTCCCCTAGAATGTGCTCCCCCCATTGGCCTACAGAATCTCCCTTCAGGAAGAGCCTCCTCCTCTGAGAAGGCATCTTCAACCTCTCCAGGGGCCTCTGGTCCCCTTCCTCTGGGCCAGCATTCTCATATAGACCTGGCACGGTGCAGGAGGGCAGTTCACAGATTCAACCAAGACATCCTTGGTTACCACCTACTGTGTGCCAATGCCTCTGGGTCCTACAGTAAAGCAGTGAGACACATGGGCTCTGCCCTTGTGGGGACAGTGGTTCTGGCTATGAAGGAAAGCAAATAGTATGAGATGATTCAGGGGACCTGAAATAAGGGAAGGGTCCCCTAGGGGTTCTCTGAAGAGGTGACTCATCCAGGCTAGAATGATGGGGAAAGTGTGACATCCAACTAGCTTTGGAAAGGGCTTTTCAAGCAGAGGGAACAAGTGCAAAGGCCCTGGGGCAAAGGACAAGGAAGAGCATCCAATGGGCAGCACCAGTAACTCAGTGGGTAGAACACTGGCTACATACACTGTGGCTGGCAGGTTCAAGCCCAGCCCGGGCCAGCTAAAGCAACAATGACAACTGCAACAACAACAACAACAAAAATAGTCAGGCATTATGGTGGGCACCTGTACTCCCAGCTACTTGGGAGGCTGAGGCAAGTGATGCCATAGCACTCTACCAGAGGTGACATAATGAGACTCTGTCTCAAAAAAAAAAAAAAAAAAGGAGCGTCCCAGAGCTGCTGCATATCCGGAGTGGAGAAGTCAAAGATGGGTATGGAGGAAATAGGGAGGATCTTGTGGGGCCTTACAGGCCAAGAGAAGCGGGTAACAACTGATGTGGATTCTCCCCTAGCAGGAAGGGGGACTGCAGGGCCAGGGTCCTCTGCCCTCTGTACTGAGGGCAGACCTGTCTGTCATCACAGTGCTGTTGTGTCTGATCTCACTTCCAGGGGTCATTCCCACCACAGTCTCTCATCATCATCCCCAAAGACTTCAGTGCTCTACATATCACTGGGCTGCTTTTCTGGTCCCCAACCCAAGTAGAAGCCCCAGGCCAGTTACCTGACATGAGACATAAGCATCCTCAGCAGCCTGGTTCCCAGACCACCTGTGGATGGCCCGAGGCTTCTGAGAGCCAGAGTTGGGACTTTGGGCAGAAAGCTCAAAGCCCACACAGCACTTCTAGCCCTGAAGAGGCAGCCGATCCTCCCTTAGGGTCACAGAGCCCAGTGCTGCAGCCAGTGCCAGTGGACAGAGCCTATTTATAAGAGCCTCCTGGCAGGGCCTACAATATAGGGCAGGGGGGCAGACGTGGTTGGGCTGAGACCCTCCCAGGCCAAGAGAGGAGAGATCCCAGGCTGCCCCTCCGTCCTCAGGCCCAGGCTATAGGCTCCATGGATGGTGCCCACCCCTCCCTCTGAGACCACCGAGGCCTCAGTCTGCCCTGTGAAGCTGTAACTTGGTGGGCAGGAGGGAAAGCCATGTGGCCACTGCCACCCAAGTCTACCCACCCTGGTGGGTGAAACTCAGAAGTAACATAGAGGTAGTGATTGTAACAGCAACATACACAGGTGAGACAAGCGTTAGGTAACACAGTGGCAGCACAAACACAGGTAATAGATGTCACATGCAGGTAACATACAGCCAGTATATAACCCACAACTGCACATATAGGAACATGTTAGCAACAGCAGGCAGAGGGGACACAAGGTGGCACACACAGGTCTCCTATAGGAAACGCACAGGAAAAACATACACCAGAAACATGCTGGTGACACACAGGACAGGCTACAAAGGAGACTCACTTGGGAACACACAGGCACAGCACATACAAGTGACATGTACAAGTGACAAAAGATGGTGACACATTCAGGTACTTGAGGCAGCTTGGACTCAGGTAACACAGCCTACCCTGCAATAGTAACACTCACAAGAAACCCAGTGCATGTGTGGTTTGCACTCAAATGGGCAACACACAGAGGCAGCAAGTTCAGGTAACACAGTCAGCACACCTGTATACCACACGGGAAAACAAAAGATGCAGCCATATGGCACATAGACCAAGATCACACACATACATACACACCAGTTAGCACAGGGAGCACGCGCTCAGTTGACACAGATGCAACCTATATAGCATTGTAAACGTGGCGTACAAGTTGTATTCACAGACTGCAATGCACTCCAAGCACAGAGAATGCATTCACAAGGAGCACACGTTAGTAGCACTTAGAACACAAGGAAAAAACACATAAATGGCCAACACAGGGGCCACAGCACTACACATATAGGACATACAAAGGTGACACATTGGAGCCCATAAGTCACACCCATGACACGGGAAGGCACGCACCACTCACACAGGCGGCAGAGACCTCACCTACAAGATGCACACCCACAGGTGCCTGCCACAGTCAGCACACAGGTGTCATGCACACAGGCCTATGGTGGCCCTGACCCAGAAGTAAGGGAGCGAATCCGGGTGCAATATTCCTTCTCACCTGAAAGTCAGGTGCTCTGGGAAACACACATTTGGAAACCACAGTAAGGAGAAGAGAAGGGCAGTCTGTTTAGTCTGCTTGGCTTAAGTGCTTGGTCCTGAGAGAGAGACGAGGGCTTTGTCGAGCAGGTGCGACCCCCTCCTCTGTGCAGCACATCACATTTTAAATCATCATCCTTCGATCTTCCACAGAGAAGAACGCCAAAGTGTTTAAATAAAATAACCCTCCTGAGTCGATTTCTTTTCCAGCTTCATGGGTGCAGTAAATATTTTGCAGTGAAGCCTTTTATCTCTTAGATAAAAAAGAGCTTACATGGACGCTCCTCCTTGAATTGCTTCGTAAATCTTCCAGGTTACATCCTGCTGCCAAGTCCTGCTCAAACACCCTCCCACTCTTGGAAGTGGGGCTTAATTGGGATGTCATAGTGCCAAGCTGGGATGTAGGGAAACCCTGAGATAGACGGCCTCAGGCAGCCTAGGAATCTGGAAGGAGCTGGTGTTAGACCTGGGAGCACTCAGTGTTTACTACATCCATCCTCAAGACCTCAGAGAGGGTCTGCGCCGATAGCTCAGTGGTTAGGGCGCCAGCCACACACACTGGGGCTGGCAGGTTCGAATCTACCCCTGAGCCTGCCAAACAACAATGACAACTACAACAAAAAAATAGCTGGGCGTTGTGGTGGGCGCCTGTAGTCCCAGCTACTCAGGAGGCTGAAGCAAGAGAATTGCTTAAGCCCAAGAGTTTGAGGTTGCTGTGAGCTGTGACACCACAGCCCTCTGATGAGGGCAATACAGTGAAACTCTGTCTCAAAAAAAAAAACAGAGCTCGGAGAGAGGACAGGCCAAGGACTTTCATGAGGCTGCTAATGAAAAGAAAAGATGGAAAGTGATACTATGCCTGGACTTTTTATCATGAGAGTGTTTTCTGCTCTTCACCCACAGTGACTTGGGAATGCTTTCCCTGCGGTAGATGAGGGCTCAGGAAGCTGTGGATAACTTGCAGCAAAGACCTATGACCTGCTTTGCTGGCAGAGACCATACCTGGTGGAGTAACACAGCTTTGGACTCAGGATTCTTAGGAACTGAAAGGCCCTTCTGCAGACCCTCTGACAGTCACACTCGGCCATGATAGGACTGGCACCTCTCACCCTTTGCACCCAGACTCCAGTTGCTTCCAGTGCTGCCCACCATGGGATAGGCTTGAGAACCTCACCATCCTATCTCTGGTAAGTACAGCTACATAGGGGTACCTGTGCTCCCAGAATGCTACCTGTCCCCAGTGCTCTTGACAACTGAGAAAGGAGCCTAAGTGTGAATTAGAAATGCAATAAGGATCTCAAAGGACATTGAAGTATTCATTTCAGTTTTCAAGGACAAAATGCTTTTCATGGAATAGCATTGCAATTACCTTGCAGTGTAAACACCAAGCCCTTTTAGCACTCTGTCCATCTTCTCATCCTCACGCGTGAGCTTCATGCAGAGTGACACCTGCCTTAGTTTTAATTAAAAGCTTATAATGTGTAAGTATATTAAGAAGGAGAAGGACACAGATCCTCCTTTGAGTATAATTATGTTCTTGTGATCGCCCATTTATTGCACCTTCAAGGTGTGTGTAACTCGGCCACGTGCTCAGAGTGGGCCTTGCTGGAGCTTTGTAACCAGTTGCAGGTGTTGAGTGAGTCCAGCAAGGAGCACTCTCCTCATTGGTTGATCAAGAATATGGCCCATCCACATAGCTAAGACCACTATAGGGTGGACTTAAGTGTCAGACATCGTATTTAAAGAACAAACCTAGTGATGTTCTCAGGTTATTAAACTGCTCAAGCGCTTTTTAAAATTAAAAATAATAATAAAATGCACTGTTGGCATGAGTTCAAACTTGATTCTATACTCAAAAATAAAAATGATGTATGGAAATTTGGCTCAGGCAGCAGCAGTGATCTTTGAGCCAGCCAGGGAGACCGGACAAGCACAAGCAGAGGAGGCTGAGCAGGCATCACAGAAACCACGTGATGTCCAGGTAGGGGCAGTGTGGGGTGACAAGGAGAGGGCACTGAGAACTGCAGGCCTCTGCCAGAGAGAGGCTGGGGTGACAGTTCCTCTGAACTCCCCCCACTGGCATTTATAGAAAGTCTGTGCAGGAGCCAAAGGGAGGATGGAAGGTGGTGGCACCTTCTGATTTTGGTGAGACCTGCTGACTTGAGAATGCTAAGCATCCTTGGGAAAGTCAGGGTTTCTGGGCCGCAGCCTTCAATTTCTAACCAAGCACTGGAAGAGACAAGTGCAGCTAACGTTAAACCAGATCCCCTGAAAACCCACCTGGCAGGTTGGGAAACCTGAGAATAGACTGTGAAAGCATAAGCTGGATCCCTGCTGGGCCTGTGCTATGTGTCACCAGCTGATGCTCCAGCTTCTTGTCTTACACGTGCCCAAAGACTGTGCTGCGGAGGAAAGCCCACAGGGCAGCTAGGGAAGGGGAGGTAATCTATTACCTGTCACTTGAGGCTGAAGAGTGACAGAGCAGCCTCCAGGAACACAGTCATTAGAGCCCTCAACCCCACCAGCCACATCTGCAGTATATCAAGAATGGGGGAAAAAAGTGTCCAATGTACTCAATACTACTAGGAAATTAGTATATAATCACACATTCAAATGAATGGTAATACATAACTATAAGCCAGAAAGGAGGGACAGGGGAGGGGAAAGGGGAGGCCGGGAGGAGGGAAAGTATTGGTGAGACCTCATCTAATGTGCATAATACAATGGAACATTTCAAAACTATTAAGAATAGAGTATAAATGTCTTACCACAACAAATGAGGAGACAGTTATGTTTATCAGTTCAATGTAAGCATTCCACATTGTTTATCAAATCAGCACACTGTACCCCATAAATGTATTAACGTACACAGTTATGATTTAATAAAGGAAAAGAAAATAAAGAAATCCTCTTTGCTGATTGCTTTTCTCTGGAGGCAGTGCTTGGAGTCAGGGGCTGCACAGAAAGTGTCCTGAATGTGGCAGGTGAGGACATCTGGGCTGAGAGCCGAGCAGGCAGGTATGCTCTAAGCCCCGGCTACTCCAGGTGTGGTCAGGGGACTTGCAGCACAGAATACTCTGGGAGCTTGTCAGAAATATAGAATCTCAGGTCACAGCCCAGGCCTGGGAACCAGCACCAGGGGGCAGGTGAGCTCTGAGGAGCCCAAGGCTGAGCCATCAGTAGGAGGGAAGCAGCTCTCTCCAGTCAGCACCACACAGCGGGGTCAAGAATGCTTCTGTATGGCCACATCACTTAGGGGGAGAGTCAGTTGTGGACAACCAGACATCACAAGCTACAGGAGCTCAGATAAGACAGAAGTTAACTTCTCTCTCCCAAAAACAGTGTAGAGGAATGTGGTATAGGACTGGCATCATTGTTCACCTCTGTAAGAGAGGGAGGCCCCTGTCCCTGACTTGTCTGAAGTCATCCTCATGTTCCATGATGGCTGCTGGAGCTCCAGCACCCACTCTACATTCCATCAGCCTGGGACTGGCCACTATCCTCTCTGACTCTACTCTCCTGACCTCCAGTCACCTCTGAGCTTGGGAACCAGGGTCACAAAAGCCAAGGCAGTCACAGCAGCCACAGCCTGCATCCTGAACTGAGCACTAGGAATGTCCAAGGAATCTCCAAGCTGGGCCTGGCAAGAGGATTCTGTGTGCCCTGTACTCCCCACTCCCACATGGACAGAGCTTCGGCAGTGGCCACTTATAGGCCCCCTCAGGCAGAGAAGAGAGAAAGTCATTCTGTTGAGTCGGGAAAAGTCTCTCAAAGCCCAGGAGATTTAGAAAACCAGGACTAGAGCACGGGGCCGTGCCATTTGCAATCTAACTGACAAACGCCACTTGTTAACCTAATAGAAGCAGAGGAGTCTCCCGATATTTAATTATGTGAGTAGGCTGAGCAGCACGTGGGCATCGGGCCATTATCTCATTTATCTAGGCAGACTCCATTAGGCCATTACTCCTTCTTGATTAAATCTTCTTAAGAGTGTCTGCCCCAGAGGAAGGAAAATCACACATTGGTCCAAGGATTGGAGAGGGCAGGAGGTATCCCCCAGGACCTGCCCTAATAGCCTCCTGTGCCCCCTCTCTAGGGCCCTGATCCCACTTCACCCCCCAAACCTCTGCCCCTTACCAAAGTGAGGAGCAGTGCTCCTGCCAGTGGCCACTCCAACCTCTGTTCATCTTTGATTTTGTCTTCTTCATTCTTTCAAACGCTTCCTACAGCTGACTATGTCCCATACCTTGGAAACCTATTATCAGCTATTTTCTCTGGCACAGCATTTTCACCTTCTTCCTTCTCTCTGATATCTTACCTGTCCCCATCATTGCCTTGTCCCACTCAGTGGTCACTAAGTGCAGACACTTCCAAGGCTCGATGATCTGCAGGCCTTTCTCTACAAACTCTCACTTGGGATTCCATCTACCCACGGTTCCAAGTGTCCATAGAAATGGATCCATCTCTGCACCTGCAGTCCAGACTCTTCCCTGAAACTCCATCTCCACTGACATCCTGCTATGTATCTTCCCTAGCAGGGGAAGGGGCATCCTGTTACCTGGCAACCCAAATACCAGCTCTCGACATTCTCAATAGGGCAGCCCCATTCCTTCTAACACCCAGAGCCCAAATGTTGATGTCTTTTTTGACTCCCTAATGTTTGCTCATGATCTGTAGCCAAGAGTAGGGGGTCTCTCTGACCTGACCATTGCAGAAAGTCCTGCTAACTTCCCCAGCATGCACAGACATGCACACTCTTACTGAAGGCCATGTCATGAACAACCAATCTGATGGTCATGGATGACATGTAACAGGACCAAAAGCTAGAATCCTTTGCAGGTTGAGGCTCAATCTATTGAAAAGCAGAGCTGTCACTTGCCATTGAGCATGTGTGGTTTCCTAAGGAAAGACATTGGGAATAGCTGTCTGAAGTTCCATCCTGGGACTCATAAATACCTAAAACAACTCCCATGTTAAGGAATTGTGATTAACGGAAGCTGCACATTAAAGGTCTCTAACCTTTCTTAGCCAGGTGGTCACATAGTAAATGCAAATAAGTTCCCAATACCAAGGCCTCCAGGAGTTCCACATGCAAGAAACAGGCCTCCCCAGGGGATGCTCTGCTTCTGCAAAGAGCAGTTTGGTGCTCCTCGGCACAGTTAGTCATGCTCCTCTCACCTAGCAGGTGTTTGAGTTAATGCAATTGGTTTTGGTAGAAGATCTCTTATAGCTAAAAAGTAATCATGATACAGAACTTTACAAACAAAGCAGACCAATAGACCAGTTGGCTGCACAGCCTCACTCAGAGTCTGCATCCATGCATGCTGGAGAAGTTTGCAGGGCTGGTGCTGGGTGATAGGAGATAAACTCCCCCATTAGTCAGTATTGATGGCTATGGCCCCTTGCCAAAGAAATAAGTTCTCAGAATTGCAAGCAGAGCTGAAGCCATTTTTAGCAGGTGGAGCCTATATATCACAACCCTGGAGATTTACTTGTTTCCATATAGTAGAGTCTTTATTTCCTCATTCTAATGGCCCATCCCTCATTTAGAGGCAAAGGGGAAATGGTTTCCTGGAGAACAGACAAATGCTCTGTCTCCTGTGCCACTGTCCCTGTTGCCTACCTGCTCATTGATAGGATTTGTGGAGAGGCCAAAGCTTCCATTTATTCTCAAAGATGTCAATGCAGAATCTTGGAGAACCAAATTCCCTCCTCTGATGAGGCCAAAATGTTGCCAGCCCTTCCAGGGACTGTTCAGTGTCACAAAATATTCTAGGATTTACAACAGAGAGCCTCACGTGTTGGCACACACATCACCTGAAGGGTTTGTTAAGACACGGATTGCTGGCACTCACCCCCACAGTTTCTCATGGACAATTTTCATTTCTACCAAGTTCTTAAGAGATGGTGATACTGCGGGTCCAGGGACCCCACTTAAAGAACTTCTGGATTTAGTGGCAGAGGAGTGTCATTCCAAGATGGCACAGGGCCCAGTGCTGTGCTGCTCCCTATGGAAGGAGCAGACCAACAAAGGATAGCTACTGACCTGAGGCACTTGTGAAGGTCAACACCAGGAGATGTGGCCCCAGTTGACCTACCATCAGAGATGGCTATGACCATAGTCTCTCTCCCCGCATGTCCTTCACCAGGCCACACTCAGGGTCTTACCGAGCTGAATCTGTAGTGAGTCACTGGCTTTACTTAGAGTTAGGTAGCAAGATTACCATATGACCACATTATCAATGTGAGGCCACATCCTGTGGTTGCTATTCCTCAGAGATGACACTAATCCCTGGCATAGTAAGAGAATGAAAAAGAAGTTAAAAACACAATTATAAAGCTAGCACTGGGGAGGGGGTATCTAAGAGAATAAACCCTTCTAAGCCTCACTGCCCATAGACCTGGGCATCCCGCTCTGTGTACACTCCCTCTAGTGCCGGTGGAAGTGTCTCAGGCCCATATGCTCCGGGACGCACCACTAGTTAAATTAGCCCTGCTCTTGCTTTAATTAAGACTCCCATCTGCTTCACTTATTAACCACTGCTAGTCTCTTCCTGCTTTAGAGCTTTTGTTTCATATTTTAAAGGAGGCTTGGCTGGAAAAGGGTCTTGGGGGGTAGATTAGGCAGGGATCCAAAGACTATCCCTCCCAAGTGATTGGGCCCGCTGGGCTCCCTGACCACCATCACTCTCCTGGTGAGCTCCTTCCCCTCTGTCTCCTGAGTGAGGTCTTCCTCCCTGCCACAGGTGAACTCCAAGCCTTTACCCTCATCACTGGGCTCTGTGGCTATGAGCCCGTCTCCCTCACTAGACTGCAAATTCCCTAAAGCTGTGTCTTTGCATCTCTGCAACCTCAAGGTGCAGCCCCACGCCAGGACTCAGGGGCCCTCAGGAAATGATCACTGAATGGATGAATGATGAACAAATGGATGAAAGTGCAAAAATGCCACACATGGATCCAGCCCCTCCCAGGAGGAGGTGAGACAAGGCCAAAATGAGCTTCCTTGTCAGGAGCCCAAGGCCATGGCACTGACAGCTCCTGGCAACGAATCCCTATAAAACCCAGAACTGTTCCAGGCAGATCTCAGGCAAGCTGCAGCCAGCATGTTCTCATAACGTTGATGCAATAAAAATAAAACACCTGTTTCTGGGAAACAACGATATCATGCATTATTCAGCTGCAATCCTTAGTTCATGGAGGACTACGAAAGGATCAGTCACGGAGAAATAGGCACCAAAACATGCTACTTTTTAAGTGATGGTTTATTTTTCTTTAAAAATAAAACAATGAGGCTCGGTGCCTATAGCTCAGCAACTAGAGCGCCAGCCACATACACCAGAGCTGGCAGGTTCCAGCCTGGGCCTGCCAAACAACAATGACAACTACAACAAAAAATAGCCAGGCGTTGTGGCAGGCACCTGTAGTCCCAGCTACCTGGAGCAAGAGAATTGCCTAAGCCCAGGAGTTGGAGGTTGTTGTGAGCTGTGTTATGCCACAGCACTTTACCAAGGGTGATAAAGTAAGACTCTGTCTCAAAAAAATAAAAATAAAAATAAAACAATGGAAGATCTTAGAGGACCCTTGTGAATATGGCCAAAGGCGTCAGTGTCCCATTGTCAACTGCAGGAGAAGGGTACCTGAACCCAATGGAGGCCCTGGACAGGTGAGGGCTGTGGCCCAGTCTCACTTTAGTCCTCAATGCAGCCATCCTCTTCTGCTCCCCAGGGCTGGCCCTGTCACAGGAGCTCAGGCCCCCTCTGCACCCACCACGTTCACCTGTTCATGGGTTTGATTCCGTGGGGTTCTCACCCTCACTCCTCCACCCCCAGACTCCCGGCTCCCGCTTGTAAAACCTGAATGTTCTCTGCTTCTTTCTTGGGAGTCTGGAATAATGATCAGTAAATAGAGATTATTTTCTAGAGTGAGAGCCGGCCCTGCGGAGGCTCTGGAGGAAGCACCTCATCCTGTTATCCAGCCAACGTTCAGCTGCTGGGCACAAAGACGCTCCTAAACTAAAACCAAAGGACCAGGGCTGAGCAGGAGCGGGGAGGGGTCCTGAGGACGCCACTGGGCACTGCTCTCTTCCCGCCTGGCTCCTGCAGCTCCTGGCTGTGCCTCGCCAGCCCTGGGAGGCAGCTGTCACACTACAGGTAAGATAGCAGAGTGAGAGATTCCCATGGGCCAGACTGGCCACTTAGAGAGAGGAGCTGGAGGAAGCAGGATGTGCTGGGCACACAGCAGAGACCCAGAGGGGTCTGTGCAGAGGTGCACTGGCCTGTACAGCCCGAGGGGCACGTCCCTGGGGGGCACAGTGGGTGGGGGTACAGCGCCTGGTTGTGGCTCTGCAAAGACCTGGGAATCTCCTCCAGCCACACCCCTGCTGCACTGGCACCAGCCCACTCCCCGGGCATCACACAGAGCAAAGGTTGCTGGTTTGGCCGCCCCAGGTGGGTGCTGGTGAGGGGGTTAGGGGAGGGACAGAGGAGTAGAGACAGGGAAGGGGGCACAGAGGTGTGGGTCGAGCACACAGGTGTATTTGGGACCTCATGGATGCCAGGGCTCAGACACCGGCATGTGAACTTTACCCTGTAAACCCCTTTCCTCTCTCAGGACATGGCCCTTGCAAACTCCCCGGGGCTGAAAAGCCCAAGAAGCCTGAGGCATTTGTCAGCTTCACTCAGTGTTTGGAATTCTTCCCAGAATAATTATCTCATTGATTTGCTGGTGACAAATTTACTGCTCTTGCTTTCACATCAGAAAAGATGCCCTGTAGCTGGAGTAACTCACAGAATGTCAGCTGCCCAGCACCCATGGCCTGGTTTTTACAGAAGCCCCCAAGTTTCCTGAGAGGAGCTGCCTCCCCACGTTCAGCCCTGTGGTTGAGGTGCCAACCACAACCCTGCCAGGATGGGCCAGGAGGTTGGATCCAGGTTAATGGTTGAAACCCACTCCACCATCCCAGCCTGAGTCACTCCCTGATCACCAAGGCACAAGCAGGTGGGACAGAGACTCTCTCCAGGGATGGACCCCTTAGCTGCAGCCATTCTGCCCCTGGGAAGGTAGAGTCGATCTTGGCAGAAAGCCAACATGAAAGACCAGGGGTGGGAAGGAGGAACAGGATCCTGAGGATAGAATTGCCAGACCATTCCTGCAATATCAGGACATCCAAGCTTTGGATGTCACAGTCCCCTGAGTCAATAACCCCGTCTGCTTACACCAGTTTGCATGAGGGTTTCTGTCACCTGTAATCAGCAGGACCCCAACAAATATGGGTCAGGAGACTCTGACAGCAGCAGGATATGTGGGTGGAGTCCCCTCCCCAGAGACAACCATTCTCTTTCCAGATGGACTAGCCCAGAGCTCATCAGGGAGCTGCTCTGATTTTTGAGGGGTTAAGGATAAACATGTACAGGTGTGTGACACATGCACACTGCAGCCAGAAAACCCCACAGCAGAGGGGTTTCAGCTTCTCCCCATGCCCCTGTTCCTGGGGACCTCCGGAAGCTCTCCCTGGGGACCCGTGTGGTGGGGTAGAGCACATGAAGGTCCCTGGAGAGGTTCCAGCATGACACATCCCCTCCCCTGGCAGCTCCCCAGGGTCCTGAATGGGAGGGTGGTGGTACAAGGCAGGGGACAGCAAGGAGACACGAAGCTCCCTAGTGTCCTTTTGCTATCAGGGTCACAGCTGGGGCAGGGGCTATGCTAGGGCCCTTTTCTTCCTCTTTTAAAAATTCTGAGGTCATGTGACAATCAGAAGGGCCTAATTTACCTCTGTCCTGTGTCTGTGAGGGGAGGATGACAGTCTCTCTCCCAGGATCTGGAGCCCCAAGACGCTCCAGCCCTCCCACAGGAATGCTGTGTTATGGCTACAAGAAGGACACACAGCCCGGCCGTTCCTATACGCCTGGCTGCCAAAGAGCAGTGACCAGAGCGTGAATGACTAATAGAGCCACTGCCTTAATGAGTGAAGTTAATGTACAATGGAAGTTTAATTACAGTGATAAGAAAATCAATGTTTATGATGCCTGAGGGGTACAGCTCTCTTATATCAGACTGACCTCTTCCTCGTTAAGCTTTGTTTTTCTCTAATGCAAACAAGAGTCAAATGCAACCCAGGTTTTGTCTAAATTGTCAGGAATGCAACACTGAAGGGGACATATTTAAATGAGATTATTGTACTTTATAGTTGCTCATGGCATCCCTCCCCCACCCTACATGGTCAGGCCCTGATCCCTCAACTTCCAAGGGCCTTATGACTATTAGCAGAGGTCTGAGCTGGGGAGACATCCGCTATCCCCACACCTGTCCCTACGCAGAAAGAAGGCAGGCTCAGGTGCCTCCCAGGTTGCAGTTAGAACCTAGGATGGCAGTGTCCAGGGAGACGTGCCTGGGCATCAGGCACAGGAGGGAACAGTTCTCCTCTGGAGTAGATATATTTGGAGGCCAGAACCGCAGGGATGAAGTGCTCACCCACCACATTCCCTAAGACCAGGTGAGCCTCAACCGGCCCCTCACCAGCCTTCCCAGCCCTCCTCCTAGCTCTCTTGGCCCCAGCCTCAAGGTCAGGGCCTCTGTGCTTGCTGCCTGCCACCTGGAAGGCTTGACTCCCCAGCCAGTTCCCAAGGCTCAGCATCACTTTCTAATCCCCAAGAGTAGAATGCGGGATCCCAGGCCAGGCCTTCACTGGTCCCTCCTGCCTCTCATTGTCCTGGTGTGGCCATCATCTTCCCCCCTGGATGTAGGCTCTGAAGGGCAGGACCTGCCTTCCCCACCCTCACTCAGCCTCCTCACCCTAATCTCCCACTCTCAGGGCCTGCTTCGAAACTGTCATCAAGGCTTGTGGCCTCAAAGATACCAGGCTATTTTTTCAGCAACAGGGTGACATGGCCCTCCTGCCAGGCCCAGGGTGCCTTCTGGGGCCACACAGAAGAAAGTAGGGAGAGAGAAAATCAGAAGACCCGCAGCACAAACTTGTGCTGCCCAGGCAGGTTGGATGGAAGCCAGTGGGTGCCACAGGCTTCTGTGATGGCCCTGACAAGAAGAACAAATGACAGCGGCATGTTTCACAAGCACAAAAATGTGTTTAAGTGATGAATGGGAACAGCAGGCCCCATGTTGTTTCTTGGCCTCTGTATTTAAGTCCCAGAGGGAGGCTTCTGATACCGACACGGCTGTTCCCACACTGGCCAAGATCATCGTGTCCCACTCTCCAGAGCTTCTGCTGAGGTCACTTGCCTGGGTCTGTCAGGCAGGGTCTGCCCAGTGTGTCTAATCACACGGGCTGTGAAGCAAGAGGGGAGTGGCAGCTCTACAGCCTTAATCCTGTGCCAGCGCAATGTGTGCGGGTGGCAGCACCAGTGACACAAATCGGACATCTCAAGGAAACACAGAGCAGAAGAAGTGACCCCTCACTGACCTCATAGCCTCATCTACTTCCCAAGACTGGGCTGGGAGCCTCCGGGCCTCACTCAGCTCTGGGCGACGATGAAGCCGCTGCTCGGGAAGCTGGAGCATCACGCAGGCCACCGTGTCTGACCTGGATATTTAAGCTAGGTGGGATTCTTGACCCTTGTTTTTTCATCTCATCGAAAGCTATTTTTAACACCTTGTTCTGAACTATGGTTGAAGTTTAGGGAAGCAGAGGGCAGGACAGGCACATGGTCCTGCCCAGACAACACGCAGAAAGTGGACAGGCTGCAAGTCAGACTTGCCTCGAACCTGCAAGAGAAGTGAGACTGCAGTGCAAATGGCTAGCCCAAAGTAGAGCAAGAGCAAGAGAGAGAGAGGAAAAGGAAAGAGAGAGCAAGAGAAAGTGAGAGAGAGAGCATGGGAGAGAGTGAGAGTGAGAGCAAGAGAGAAAGAGAAAGAAAGTGAGAAAGAAAGAAAGAGAGAGAGATTGCAAAGAGCAAAGACAAGAGCATCTGTTTAACTGGGACAGATGCTGCCACATGAAGCTGTTTAGAAAATTAAAGTTAAAATATAACAAATCCCATCCTGGAAACCCAGGAAGCAACAGGCAGCAGGCTCCACACCTGTCTGCTTCAAGCTTCTCTAGGAGACCCACCTGGTGCCCACAGGGAGCATCCTGAGAAACCCTACAGTGGGGAGGGCCATGACTACTGTTGAGACCTCACCTAGACCATCCTACCCCACTGGCCAGAGAAGACAAGCAAGAAGTTGGTACCAATCCACACCCCGGTGGATGCTGTTGCAGGTGGGGAAGACACAGGGAAAAGGCAAGAGCTCTTCCCTGGGGAGGGGCAGAGCAGTGGGATGGGCAGACCCCAGACCAGGTCCACAACACCCTCCTGAGAGTGAGGACTCATCAAAGCTTCAGAGGACACCCCACCCCATAGCCTGGTGCCACAATAAGAACTTTATGGATGCATCTGCTCTCACCACTCAGCAGTGACAAATACAAGGTAGCACCAGAAGGGGACAGAGTTCCTGTGGAGTGAGAGTAACCACAGCAGCTCTTGGCTAGGTGAGCACAGACGCTCACCCAGGGCCAAGCACAAGGAAAAGCACACTCATCTCCAGGCACAACCTCAGGAGCTACTGACAGGTATACCCCATCCTGCTGCAGCAAATACAGGAGGCATCAACAAGGCAGATGAGACAGCCTGCATGAAGTAATCACCAGGCCCAGACATAGATACAGTGTTAGATGTGCAGAGAGAAAATTAAAAATTAAAAAGTAACATGTTGCCTGTAGTCCCAGCTACTTGGGAGGCTGAGGGAAGAGTATCACCTGAGCCCAAGAGCTGGAGGTTGGTGTGAGCTGTGACGCCATAGCACTCTGAGGGTGTCAAACTGAGACTCTGTCTCAAAAAAAAAAAAATGTTGAAGGTTCTAATGGAAAAGATAGTCAATGTACTATTTGATAGGCAATTCAGCAAAGAGAGAAACTATAAGAAAAACTAAAATGGTAAAGTTAGATATCAAAATCAAAGTAACAGAAATGAAGAAATCCTTCTGAGGGTCATTAGTATATGTGGCACAGCCACCCAGAGAATCAGTGAGTGCAGTACATGGTATCTCATGCACCTGTCGTCCAGCCACTCAGGAGGCCAAGGTGGGACAGCGCCAGAGCCCAGGAGTTCCAGGCTGTAGTGCACTAAGCCAAGAGGGTATCCATATTAAGTGTGGCATCAATATGGTGATCTCCTAGGAGTGAGGACCACCAGGTTGCCTAAAGAGAGGTGAATCAGTCCAGGTCAGCAATGGAGCAGGTCAGAACTCCCATGCTGATCAGTAGTGGGACCACGTCTGTGAACAGCCACTGTACTCCAGCCTGGGCAATGTAGCAAGACCCTGTCTCTTTAAATAAAATTAAATAATAAAATTTTAAAAATAAAAAATAATAAGTAAATGTTAAAATAAGTCTTAACTTACCAGTGGAGATTTCCCAGACTAAACACATAAGAGAGTGAATAGGTTTAAATAAATAAATAAATAAATAAAAGCAACAGGACAGAGCTTCCACAAAGAGTAGAACAAAATCGAAAATACCTATAATTGGAATCTGAGGTGGAGAAAAAAGAAATAGACCAAAAAAACCTTTGAAGGAATTTTCCAAAGTTAGTGGAAATCTCAAATCCAAGAAAATTATAGAACAAATCTCAAATCCAAGAAAATTAAAGAACACCAAGAAGAGCAAACAATAATGACAACAAAAGCAACACAGAGGCATGTGCTATTACAACTGCTGGAAACCTAAGACAGAGGGAAGACCTTAAACACAACCAGAAAAGGCAGTGGACCAGAGCATTAGAGAGGGCGGCACCTGTGGCTCAGTGAGTAGGGCGCCGGCCCCATATACCAAGGGTGAAGGTTCAAACCTGGCCCCAGCCTAACTGCAACAACCACAAAAAAACAAGAAGTATTAGAGAAACATGGATGAAAGTAGAGAATACATCTCACTGGACTCATGAATAAAGAAAGACAATACAGTGACATGGCTAAAGTGCTGAAAGAAAAAGTCTTAGAATTCTATATGCAGAGGGAGAAATAAATACTTTCCCAAGTAAACAAAAGGGAATGTGTGTCAACAGAGCTGCTCGAGGAGAACTGTTAAAGGGCTTCCTCCAGGCAGAAGGAATAGGAGATAGTCAAATGAATGGATCAAAACAAGAATGAATATCATAAGAATAGAATAAATGAAGATAAATTATTTTCTGTTTTTCTTATTTTTAATTGCCAAGAAAGATCAATGACTAAGAAGTAATAATGCTGGGGGCAGAGCCAAGATGGCGGACTGCAGCCAGCTTTTTACAGAAGCTCCCATCCAGAAGGAGGCTTAAAGGACAGAAGTTTAGCAAGTTAGCTGATGGTTTGGAGCAGAGCCAAGAGAGATTGAAGAGCACACTTTAACCTTCCTGAGGTGAGCTGTGATCCCAAAAATACAACCAAAAGGTACAAAATCTACCACCAAGCAGATGGGAGTCCCCTCCCCCACAACAAGGGCTCGCAGTTTACTCCATGCAAACAAGCAAGCAGAGTTCAAACTTCCTCCCACTCTATCCCACAGGAAAGACCCCCTAAAAACTGGACCTCCTACCCCTGCTGGCATGTCAAGGCACCCTCCGGCAAGGCATAAAACTGTAAAACTGTATAAAACTGTATATATTCCCCACCTGCAACATTGAGGAGTCCCCAACCACCCACTCTGAGGTCTGGAGGTTTGTTACCTATGGAATCCAGATTCTTGGGCATCTCCTTGAGAGAATTAGAGGGCAAAGGGGCTGGTGCTGTTCTTGCTGACTGTGGCACAGGCGTGAGGAGAGGAGAATCGGCTCAGGGGACACCAATACAGCAACAGTGGCATCCTGAGCTGCAGACTGATGCCATTCTAGCCCCATCTCTCTGGGCAAAGACCCTGTTCCGGACAGCAGCCACAGGCAAAATACAGATAACTTTCATAGGTAAAGCACCAGCCCTCAGGGTCTAATACTCCTGAGACAGAGGCAGTGGGCGGGCAGAGGCTAGAATTGACACCTGAGTGTAAACTGCTATCTGTCTGCCAAGAGCTGAATGCAACCTCTGATTTACAGAGAAATCTAGCTGGACAGAAACTTAATTTAAACATGCAAGGCCCCCCTGCTGAACTCAGATTTCTGGCTGATTTTGCCAGTCGTAAACCCTGGGAGCAGTGGCCTACTGGAGTGAATAGAGTCACAGACCTGGGGAATTACAAGTGACTGGGTGCAAGGTGGGGAAGGAGGTATTAACCTTCCCAGACTAACCCATTTGCCAGGTGGGTCCCTTTGCCCTCAAGGAGCACTGGAGCAAGTTATATCTGAGCTGCAAGCAGACCCCTCTTATCTAGCTCCCGGAGACATTTGAACTCTTCCACCTGAAACAGGTGCTGACTGGAACAACTGATTTGAACCCCTTAAACCTGGCAGACTACCCAAGGACTATTCAAAGGGGCACCCCAGGTGTATGGTTGAGGGAAGGTTTGAACCATATAAAACTGTATATATTCCCCACCTGCAACATTGAACTCTGAGGAGTCCCCACCCATTGACTTCGAGGTTTGGAGGTGTGGAGTCTAGATTCTTGGGCATCTCCTTGGGAGAAGTGGAGGGGGAAAGGGCTGGTGCTGTTCTGTGCTGACTGTGGCATAGACGTGAGGAGAAGAAGATCGGCTCAGGGGACGCCAATACAGCAACAGTGGCATCCTGAGCTGCAAACTGACGCCATTCCAGCCCTGTCTCTCTGGACAAACAGAGGTTCCAGACAGCAGCCACAGGCAAAACGCAGATAACTTTCATAAGTAAAGCACCAGCCCTCAGGGTCTAATACTCCTGAGACAGAGGCAGTGGGCAGGCAGAGGCTAGAATTGACACCTGAGTGTGAACTGCTATTTGTTTGCTGCCCAGAGCTGAATGCAACCTCTGACTTGCAGAGGAATCTAGCCAGACAGAAGCCTAATTTAAACATGCAAGGCCCCCCTGCCAAACTCAGATTTCTGGCTGATTTTGCCAGTCATAAACCCCAGGAGCAATGGCCTACTGGAGTGAATAGAGTCACAGACCTAGGGGATTACAAGTGACTGGGTGCAAGTTGGGGAAGGAGGTATTAACCTTCCCAGACTAACCCATTTGCCCTCACGGAGTGGCACAGGCCCAAAACTGCTTGCTAGAGTCACACACCTCATGGGCAGCAGAGGAGATCCGTGCCCCAGGCTCCTGCTCTGGGCAGGCCCAGAACTGCTTGCTAGTGCCACGGGCGTCCCACAGGCAGTGGCAGAGGAGTCCTCCATTCTAGGTAGACCCAAAACAGCTTGCTAGAGACACACACACCCCATGAGAACCAGGGGAGGAGTTCCCCACTCCAGACACCCAAGCTGGGTGCACCCAGAACTGCTTACTAGAGCCACACGCGCCCTGCAGGTGGCAGTGGAGGGGTCTACCACTCTGGGTAGGCCCAGAACTGTTTGCTAGAGCCACGTACATCCCACAGATGGAGGTGGAGGAGTTCCCCGCTCCGGGTTCCCGTGCTGGGAGGGCACAGATTGGCTTGCTAGTGCTGCACGCATTCAATGGGTGACGGTGAAGGAGTCCTCCGCTCCTCCCCAGCTACTCTGGCGGGGCTAAACTAGGACTGATCTGGTCGCTCACGTACCCTGCGCTACCACTGCCATTCCCCCACCCCCTGGCTGCTCCAGAGTGCTGAACTAGGACTGATCTAGCCACTATAGTTCCGCTGTTCCACCAGTTGCCCTGGAGGGGCTGAACTAGGACTGATCCAGCTGCTGCCGGTCTCCTGTGCCCAGGTTGCCCCTGCAGGCTAAACAAGGTCTAATCTGACCATGCACACTCCTGTGCAGCTGCTGCTATTCCACTGCACCCTGGTTGCCCCAGCACCTGAGAACTGGGAGAAGACAACAGACATGCTCTGCCTGTCTCTCTGGGCAACCAGAAGAAGCCACCAATTGAACAGTTCTGATAAGGCCTCCAAACAAGGTAAACTCAGCATGGGGCAGAATCAGCAGAAAAACTCTGGCAACTCAAATAACCAGAGTAGCTCAACTCCTCCAAGGGAAAATGGGGCAGACTCAATTGAAGACCCCATCCACAGGCAAATGGCTAGGATGTCAGAAATCGAGTTCAGAATGTGGATAGCAAATAAGATTAACAGAATGAAAGAAAAGAAGGAATTAGGAGTTCAAGAAATTATTCAAAAGATTTCTCAAGAAATTATTCAAAAGATATCTCAAGAAATTATTCAAAAGATGTCTCAAGAACTCAACAATTTCAAAGATAAAATGATCAAAGATTTTGAAACACTGAGACAAGAGGTTGCAGCCCGTGTCTGAAAGACACGGTGGAATCCCTCCATAACAGAGTGCAACAGGCAGAAGAAAGGATCTCTGACTCTGAAGACAAAGCTTTTGAAGAAGCCCAGCAGCACAAAAATAAAAAGAAATGGAGAGCAAAAACAGATCTCACTCTCAGAGAGCTCTCGGATAATTCGAAGAAAACTAATATTCGCCTTATAGGAATCCCTGAAGGTGATGAAGTTGCTTCACAAAACACAGAGGCTCTTCTTCATGAAATTATAAAAGAGAACTTTCCAGACATGCCAAGAGATTCTGAAATTCAGATAGCAGATAGTTTCAGAACCCCAGCACGACTCAACCCAAACAAGACATCCCCCAGACGTATCATAATTAACTTCACTAAAGTTAAAATGAAAGAGAAAATTCTGAAAGCAGTCAGACATTAAGAAAACCATAACCTACAAGGGGAAGAGTATTAGGATGACTGCAGATCTCTCAGCTGAAACCTTTCAGGCTAAAAGAGGATGGTCATCGACTTTTAATCTCCTAAAACAAAATAACTTTCAACCCACAATCCTGTATCCAGCTAAACTGAGTTTCATCTATGATGGATAAATTAAATACTTTAATGACATTCACATGTTGAAGAAATTTGCTATAACTAAACCAGCTCTCCAGGAAATTCTCAAACCCTATCCTCCATAATGACCAGTGCAATCCTCCACCACAAAAATAAACCCACTCAGAAACTTTTGATCAAATTCCAACTTCCACAATGGCAAAAGGATTAAAAATGTCTACTGGACTTTCAAGCAACTTGATGCCCAAAATTTTACCAGGCTGGCTCAGTGCCTGTGGCTGAAGTGGCTAAGGTGCCAGCCACATACACCTAAGGTGGCGGGTTCAAATCCCCAGCCCAGGCCCGCCAAACAACAATGATGGCTGCAACCAAAAAATGGCCAGGCATTGTGGCAGGCGCCTGTAGTCCCAGCTACTCGGGAGTCTGAGGCAGGA